>JAQSVH010020212.1:0-11207 GCA_029448705.1 Adansonia digitata | reverse complement strand
TTGCTTTAAAGGTGCAAGAGGAGACGTCAAAGATTAAGGCTAATTATTAAGGCATGAAAGGTGAGCTAGAGCTGGCTAAGGGTAACATCGAAAGGTTGTCAAGGAACTGGAAGAATCAAAAAAGGCCTTTGCCACTTGTAACTTAGAGTTAATGATAGTAATCACCAAAAATTTTAAGTTAGAGTTGTAGGTGGTTGGTGTAGAGTCTTAACTATAAAAGGAGTTCAACCTTCAAAAAGATTATTTCTTGAGTTAACTGTTGCTTGGGGTAATGAGTATAGGCAAAGTTTTTTGAATGGCGTGCAAATCTTAAAACGGCTTTTAGACTTAAGAGATATCAAGTTTTCCTAGCTCGTCGCCCCTTCTAAAGGCTTTGATGTATTAAAGCTGTCCTAAAAGGACATAAAATGTATGTGCTCTAAAGATGTGGCCTTAATTACTCTTGCTTGTCAAATGGGCTATTGAATATGAGGATGGTTTAGATAAGGAGGAGGAGAAAGAGTGGGTTGACTAAGCGATTGAAGATGTTGCCTCTAAATAATTGTCTTTTGAACTTGTCATGTAGCATTTTTGCTAAGTAATAGAATTAATCTTTAATTATATAAGTGTTTTCTTATTGTTTATATGTTTACAACAATTGTTCAATGTCTTGAACATTAATCAAAAAAGCATTTATTGCTTTGCATTGGCTTAAGGGCCCTATAGTCATAAGGGTTTTCATTAGCCTTTCGTATATTTTTTGGTATTTTACGATTGTATAAGTGGACTATGGTATGTTGTTCTAATAATTCAGCAAACAAAGAAAATTGATAGACTTATTGTTAAATGAAATTCACAAACTCATTGTTGAATAAGCGGAGTGAGCTTTGGGTTTACAAATAATATTTTTTTAGATGAACATCATTCCAGATATTTGGAAAATATTTTCCTGTCATGTCTATCAACTTATAAGCACCAAATCCTATGATTTTGGCGAACTGATAAGGGCCTTATCACTTTGGAGATAATTCCTTTTTTTTTTGCTGGTTTGTTTGCCTCACAGTTTCGTAAGACCAAGTTGCCAGCTTAGAATTGCCTGTATTTCACTCTTTCATTGTAATATCTAAATGCTTGTTATGCCTTGGTTGCTATTCATGTTGCAGCATCCTCTTTTTTTTTTTTCTAATAAATCTAGATTCATTCATAAATGTAGGTTGTTGAGCTCATGACTGATATTGGTGGACTGAATACTCAGGACATCGATCTTCACTGAGATTACTACTTTGGTGCCATAGACCAAACTAAAGGGGTGTGGTAGTGGTTGTTTGGCATTTTGTCATTTTGATTACCCATAATACTCTAGACCAAGCTTCTTTGGTGTCATCCAACTTCTTTCTTAATGGCTGAAGTATATTTTTATTCATGGACTCAACCTACCTAGTAGATTAAGGATAGGCAATTGAAGTATGAACTAGGCTTGTGTGTAACTTTTTAGAAAAAATTTTTAGTTTATCCACTTGCAATTATTTCCTATTATCAACTACAATGACGTTCAATATTCCAAACTAACAGACAATAAACCTCTAGATAAAGTTTTCCATGGATCTGGCTATTATCATGGTTGCAGCTTCGCTTTTACCTATTTTGTAAAATAGTCACAGGTACTATCAAGAACTTTCGCTATGATATCGTAGGCGAGAAGGGGCCTAATATATCGATGCCCCATACACTAAAGGGCCATGGGCTAAAAATCTACTTTAATGCTTCCACAGGCTGCCTAGGTATTTTGGTAAATCATTGGCACTTATCGCACCTTTTTACCAGGTTGGTAGTGTCCTTCCTCATGGTTGGACAAAAGAAGTCTTCTCTGTCTGCTTTTTGTGCTAAAGCTCTGCCCCTAGGTGGTTACCATAGATTCCTTCATGGATTTCTCTAAGCATATAGTCTACTTTGCTTTGGTTTAAGCACCTGAGTCAAGGATAGGTAAAAGATTTCTTATATAAAATATCATTGAAAAAAGGATTCTCGTGGCCCATTTTTTAGTCATTTTTTTTACAGTAGGTTATCTAAACTCTATTAGTTTGGAAAAATGTCGTTATCAATGTCATCTAGTTATCACTAGCATTTGTGGCCAATTCATGGATATATTGATCATACCTTGGCATTAGAATAGACTTAAGTAGAATCTTGCCTTTGTTTATGGCTTTTACGCTATTCGTCATTTTTGATATTGAGTCAACTATGGCATTCTGCTTACAAGGGATTTGCTCGAACGTAATATGATCAAAGACGAGGGTGAGCTCAGAGATTATGCTATGATATTTAGTTAGTGTTTGATCCTTGACTTCATATGTTCCATTAATTTGGTTTGCCATTAATTGGGAATCTATATGAGCCTTCAAGTGAATAACTCTAAGATTTCTTGCCAACTTCATCCTTGCTATTAGTGCCTCGTATTCAGCAACATTATTTGAGGTTGGGGATTTGAAGGATGGGCATAATGCCATTCTTGCCTATTAAGATCGATTAGGAGAACTTCAGTGCCTAATTTTTCTTCTCCTGACTATCAATTGACATATAGTTTTCAACATATGTTATTGCTACTTTTTACTTTCTGAATGATAGCCACCCAATCATCGACTTTTTTTTTACTATAGATATGTGGTGACCTGATCCTATTCGATGGGCGCTAAGAAAAAACATTTAGCAACAAGGTTAGCTAGTGATTGCACTTTGGTTACTCTCCTAGGTGAATATGTTCATCCAAACTCGCTTAGTTCAACACTCTACCTAGTCATCCTTCTAACTGAGTTAACCTTCTGTCAAACATCTTTTAGAGGTTGATTTGTAAGCATTATGGTAGGGTGTGCTTAGAAGTATTGGCTTAATTTTTTTGGCTGCTATTATGAACGCATAAACTAACTTTTCTATCCTTATGTAGTTTACCTCCTTTATTTCGAGTGCCCTATTTATATAGTAAATGAGTTGTTGTCTCTTGTTATCTTCTTTTACAAAGATAACAATAATCATTTCCTTTGGCCCGATGAAAAAAATTATCAAAGGATCGTGGGGTAAAGGGTTTGCCAATAAAGGTGGCGAACAGAGGTAATGCTTTAATTTTTGGAATGCTTGTTGACATTCTTCCATCCATTTATCTCTGGTAGCTACTCTAACTAGCTTAAAGAAAATAAGACATTTGTCAGCTAATTTTGAAATAAAGTGGTTGAGTGTTGTAATTTTTTTTGTCAGTTTGTGTACTTTTGTTGATCTTGGTTAGGATATCTCCAAAATCGCTTTAACCTTCTTTGGGTTTACTTGATTTCTCTAGAAGAAACCATAAAACCAAGGAACTTCCCAATCGCTACTCCGAATGTGCATTTTAAGGGATTACACCTTATGTTATATCTTTATAGAATCTTAAAGGTTTTCTCAAGATCAGTGGTATGTTGGCTAATTGACATGTTTTTTTCAAGCATATCATGGACATGCACCTCCATTGGTCACCTAATTTGATTTTTAAAGATTTTGTTCATTAGATGCTAATAAGTAGCCCTAACATTTTTTAGTCCAAAAGGCAAAACCTTGTAGCAAAAAATTCTTTTTTCGATGACAAAAGCCATTTTATCTTTATCTTGTGGGTTCATCTGTATTTGACTATATGGAGAAGGCATCCATAAAGGAAAAAAATTGATGTCCTATCAAGGTGTCAACTAGGCAATCTATCATTGGCAATGAGAAGTTATCTTAGGGATAGGCATTATTAAGATCAGTGAAATCAACACACATTCTCTATTTGCCATTCGTCTTTTCCACCATTATCACATTTGCTAGCCACTTAAGATACATAACCTCCTTATGTATCCTACAACTAAGAGCTTATTGGTCTCTTCCCTGATCACTTGGACCCTTTCGAAGGCAAACTTACATTTTTTTCTACTTAACTTGCTTCGCATGTTGGTTGACATTCAAAGTGTACATTATTACTTTTATGTTAATGCCAAGCATGTTTATGGCTAACCAAGCAAAAACATCTACATTGTGGTGCAAAAAACTTGTCAGATCATTTTTTGCTTTTGGCTTTAGCAAACTTCCTATCATGGTGAACAAGTTTGCGTCTGGTGGGTATAATGAGATTTTTAAGGTTTCCTAGGCCGGCTGAGGTTTAGGACAATAAAGATTTTCCTTAATGTCTAGATTGTCAAGGGTCAAGGCACTTAGACTAGATGAAACAATGGTGTTAAGTATTAGTTTACTTCTCATCATTGTTTCAGAATTGCTATCAATGGTTTTGCTATTTTTTTGGTTAGTTTTATGAATATTAAGTGGCATTATCGAGCAGTCGTCTAGTTGACCTTTATGTACATGACTCTCATCAGGGTAGGAAACTTTACAGTCAGGTAATACACCATAGTTATCAACTTTGCTTTCTTCACCATGGGTTGTGCAAGAATAATGTTATATGCTGATGATTAGTCATCTACTAAAAATGGACCATTATTATAGTTATGCGCTCTCGGTCACCCAATGTGACTAGTAGGGTTATGGACCTTTTTATTAGAATAGGCTGATTGGCGTATCCATATATTGGTAATGGTGGATGCAAGTCGACATCTACATATCCATTTATTTGAAAGCTTCCCATTAGATTACTTTGACAGTGATTCCATTATTGATTAAAATCCTATTGACATGATAATTTCCCACAATGAAAGATACAACCATCAGGTTGTTCCCATTGTTGATAACCAATTCATTATCGTCTTCACTAAATGTCACTTACCAGTCATCTTACTTCGCCTTTTTGAGATATGTGTCTATCGCCATGATAAACCAGAGGTGAGATTTTCTTTTTGACTTACAGCCCACCCAACTTTTTTTTGCTATCAATTATGACGTTGATTGTTCCTATAACTGGACGTTTTTGTGCAGTTTAATCATGATGCCAATCTTATTGTTGTGTTGCTTTGTCATTTCTTTTTTGATAATGTGCTTAATGTCATTTTTCTGTATCAGTGCTTCAATGGTGTTCTTTAAACTGATCCATTCCTTTATAGCATGGCCAATGTCATCCTGGGACTCACAATGCTTTTTAGGGTTTTTACGACCTTTGTATGCTTTCATTGGTGACAAGCACTCAATCAAACCATCTCTCATTATAATGTGAAGAATTTATGTCCTACTAGCATTTAAGTCTTATATTTGCTATAAGATGGCATTTAATCCATTTTTTCTACTAGTGTGCATCTGGTTCATTATAGATCCAGACTTGCTTTCCTGTGGTTATCAATTTTGCCCTTTTAAGGGAAACGATTTAGCTTTTTTCCTAAACATTCGAAACAGTCTGTTCTTTAGTCTTGATTAGATTGCTCGAACTGACGATTGGTGATCTTCATATCATCGGCATCAGCATACTTTTGTGCCTTTTCATAGAGCTGGTACAACTTTAGAGGATGAGCATTGGTGAGTGCATATTTGAAGTGCTTATGTCACACACCAGAGATGAATTCCTAAATGGCCCATTCGTCATTTAACTCTTTCACTTCTAATGGTGGTGTTAAAGCATTTCACATATTCTCAAATTATCTTGTTAGGGTTTTGTTTTGCTGCCATTAAGCTAGTTGTGGTTCTGATTACCATGCGATAGCTTTCCAAGTGGGCTAAAAATTACCTTCTTGGTTGATTGAAGTTAACGATGGACCCCAGTTTTAGGGAGTAAAATGGTTCATGCCAGCCCACGAAGAGTAGTAGGGAAAACTCGACATTAAACAGCATCAGGCACGTTTCAAAAGTTATAAAATGCTCAAAAATAATTTAAATGATCAATGGGATCTATAGTGTCATCATAGGTGTCTAGTGAATATTTAATTTTTTTGGGGGGCCAAAACTTGTTAGATGACCAAAGATAGTGGGTTATGCTTGATGTTGAGCCATTCTAGTCATCTTTATACATTTGCTTTAGGTTTTTGATTTCTTATCATGGGGTCGCCACTTGATCAATAAAGTAAGGATTTTGTGTTGGTTTGGTAGGTTTAGCAATGTTTAGATATTCTATGGGTCTGCATGTGTTTGAAGTTAGGTAAAAGCTGTCTTCGGCTTTACCTCCTTTATGATTCATGTGCTGGTCAGACTAAAGGTGATATCTAGTACTTTGGCTGAGATTTTGGGCTTTTTGGCTTAAGTTTCTAGTATTTGGAAGATTAGATGGTTGATTTTAGCGGTCAACTGGTGCTTGGAGAAGTTGGTTGATTTGCCGCTGTTGCTGTTGTATTATGGCTTGCTAGGTTGCCAAATCCTGTTGGTGCTATTGTTGTATGATGGGTTGTTGGGTCATTATTTGACTTACTAATGCCTTGTACTGGGCAAAGTATTGGCTGTGTACATCAGCATAAGGCAATGCAGGTATTATAGGATATTATGGGAAGACTACACCTATTACTGGCGGGTTCATCAAGTTGGCTACTTGTGTTAGATTGGCTATCGATGAGTTGGTAGTAAGGACATTTTATACATTGGTGTCAGTAACTGCCACACCAAATGTTGATGGATTTCTCACGGTTGTTGCATTTAAATCGGGCACCATATGTTTATGTTGTGGCAATGGCAAGAGGGATGCCAGGAGACTTGAAAATAACTTAAGGGTTGGGCCCAAGTAGTAGGCGAAAATGATGGCATTTGGAAATAAGGTATTATGTATAGAGTGTTGGCGGCAGGATAAACCTTATTGTAATGGTTGTTGAGCTAAGTCTTGATGTGATGGTAGAATTGGGCGTCATACATCAAACAATGGCCTAATAGGTGGTTGAGATGCTATGGTGGTGGTGTCGGGAATGGACTCACTTGTTTGAGATGTTATAGTTCAAAGCTTATGCCTGGATTAAGGGTTATTGGTTATCAAACTTTTGGTGTGGGATCGTGTTCTCGCAGACAATGTCAAATGTTGATCCAACAATTTAAGTGACACGTGGAAGGCTGGCTGATGCTTTTGATGATGGGCCTGTAAGACAAAAAAAGTTAGAGAGCGTCAAAGCGGGTTACTCCAAGACACGTTCCAATACTTAGTTCAATAAAGGTTGGAAGGGAAAAAAAATAAGTGAAGTAGGTTGCATTCGTTTTACTTCAAGTAGGCCATTGTACCTTTTTATAGTAGTTGCTAAGTGTATTTCATTATCTAGATCTCTATAAAGATAGAGTTTACTGATGGATGAATTTCCTTAGATGAAGATAATGATTAAGTATATCTAAGGTGTTGTCATATAAAGTTATTATCTTGAGTATAGTCCCTCTATATAGTTATAACTAGACCTGCTCATGGGCCGGGCCGGGTCAGGTCAGATTCGAGTCGGGCTTGAGCATGTTATTAACATTAAATATGCTTGCCCAAGCTTGGTCTGGCCTGAAATATGGGCCTCGAATTTGC
The DNA here is from genome assembly GCA_029448705.1 of Adansonia digitata. NCBI lineage: Eukaryota > Viridiplantae > Streptophyta > Magnoliopsida > Malvales > Malvaceae > Adansonia > Adansonia digitata. The sequence goes on along the minus strand of JAQSVH010020212.1, from coordinate 3,811 downwards.
CCAAGCCCACTAATATTTGTATATAGATAGTCTAAGCCTGTTTAGGCCCGCCCATATTATATTTTTTTATAATTTATATTTTTAAAAAGTATATTTTTAAAAAATTTAATCTTTATTAATTTAATAATTTTCTTTTATTAAGTTTATATATATAAATATTTTAACTTAGTTTTTAAAGTTTACACTATAACATTATATATATGTATTGTTTATATGATAAAAATTACATAATACAAAAAATATAAAATAAATAGATATAATATAATAGTAAAATGGGCCAAGTCAAGTCAGGCTCCGGCTTTGAAAGTTAAACCCAAGGCCCGGCCCATTTTTTAATCAGGCTTAATTTTTTTTGTCCAAGCTCATTTTTTGAGTCTAATATGTTTGTCTAAACTTTTTCAAATATCGGGTAGACCTTCGGGCTTAGGCGAATAGCCCAGCTCTTGAGCAGGTCTAATTATAACAGTAAGAAAATAGTTTCTAGCCTAATCATAACCTACTAATAGAGATCTTGAATTGATTTCATTAAGATACATGTCCATCCCATTGTGATAAATTTTCTGGGTAAACGAACAATGAATAAATAAATTGCAGTATCATAATGGAACGAAAACAACAGATGTATGGATAGGCACTAAAGGCACAATCGACCATTTTCAGCTCGAATTCCCAACAGCCTTTGTTTCAGAATTTAAGAAGTCATTTAAACTGGGGAAAGAGATGATGTAAGTTCCTAGAGTACTTCCGATGTTTTTACTTTCCCCTGTCCTTATAGCACGTCGTGTGTTCTTTTTGTGGTTAATTACATTGTGCTAGGCTTATATTCTAAGGAAGGATATTGGAGAACAAGAGCTTTGACTTGCAAAATTTATTAGAAAAGGCTTTGTGCTAGGAGTTGGGACCATATTCGTTAGAGAAGGCATGTGTTAGCGTCAGAAGCCCAGACTCAAGAGTTCATTTGGATTGTACCGAACACTTGGTACGGTATGTTTACTCTCTTTTGTTGTGCAATTGATTGGTCTTATTGTGTTTGGGTAACATTGAATGGCACAGTGAAACCATTTCCGCAGCGCCATTCAGCTCAAATTCCACTAGACTATGAATGGTCCAGTGGAGGAAATAGAGCTGCGATTGTAGCTCCATTTCCTTTTTCAACCCTTTTCTTCAATTTAATCTTACCTTTTTTTTAATTAAATTATATTTTAATATAAATAATATTAATAATTATTTAATATAAGTATAATTTTTTAATATATATTTCATTATTTAATATAAATATAATTTTAATAATTTATTTTTAATATAAATATAAATTAATAATTTTTAATTATTATTCAACATGAATATAATTTTTTATATTTTATTATTTAATATAAATATATTTTAATAATTTTTAATTATTTATTATATATATACACTTATTTTAATCGAACATTTTTAATGGTTATTTTTATTCTAATCTCAATCGCACATCCGAGATTAAATCGAAATATATATCTTATCACTAATTTTAATTTAATCTTATTACTACAGTAATCAATCTTACTATTATAATAACTAATTTCATTACCATTATTATTTTTAATCTTATCAAAATTAATTCACAGTCATCTAAATGGACCGTTAGTCTCCCTCTTGGACTATGACACTGGTGTTGGAACTTCAGAAGAAAACACCACAACCACCGGTTGCACTCAACTCTTATTTTAATTACCAAGTCAAGGCACGAAGGCTTCACGCCTTTCTCTAAGGCCATTGAGTTTCATAATTTTGTCCGACAAAAAATTTTCATAGGTAGAATTAGTTAAACATTTATATATCTAATTAGATTTTATTAAACAATCCTTATAATTTCTCTTAGGAACGTGACATTTTTGACGTAGGATTCATAGCTTTCTTTTTAAGAATATGACATCTTCCCCACTCCAATGAGAATTTATTATTTTTTATTATATTATTAATATTTTAAAATTAATAATAACATTAAATATAATTATTTATAAAAATTTATAAAGTATTATTTATCTTGATCGAATAAATTTTATAATTTTACTTATAAAAAATATCCCATAAATTAAAAATTACGTGATTTCTTATATATTTAATCAAGCTTTAATATAATTATTTATACGAGTTTCACGGTTCTTTCTTGACATTGGGACCATGACGACAAGCGGCAAGTGTATGGTATCAAGTAATGCCCGGACATTGTCAAAGTTGTGGTCATCCGGCCAAATTAAGTAACATGTGGTGAGAGGAATTGCTGCAACATTATTGGGATCTCAGTCTTCATCTTAAACTTTGACTGAAAAGTGGTGGATGATGTTTAAGAACTCCGCAAGCAAATATTAACAAATCAAACAACGTGTTAATATATATGCACGGCAATCGGTGACAGATGAAAGAAACTTTGTGCATGCATTCGTGTCATAGTGGCAAGGAAATAAGGTGTCAAGATTCATGTTATATAAGGCATGATTTGATTACAAGGTGGCAAGTTGTTACACTCATGAATTTGGCTGGCTTCATTAATGGACACCACGCAAAAGCTTTGCCAGGCAAATAGAATAAAGTATGCTTCGGCCATGTGAATCCAAGTTGTAGATATGACGATACGGCTCGGGAGATCTGCATGGGAATCCAATTAATTCAAGATTCAGGAATATAATGTGCAAACCATGCTGGACCGGAAAGAGCCCAAAATAATGGCTAGGGTCTAGTGAGAAAATCATTAGGCCTGTCCACGCTTTTGAGTAATGCCCATCTTTGCAGGAAGTGGCAATAATTTTGGCATGAAAGCCGGTTAATTTTTCAGATTTATTCACCAGCTGTACTAAACAAAATGGTCAACATAACTAATCTTGAAGCGGTATTTGTAGAAGAAAAAATCGTTAATCAATTATAAATTGTCTGTCAATTAAATTTTTTTTTAATTAAAGAAATTTCAATTAAAATTATTCATCGTTATATGAAATTAATGACATCATAATTAATTTTTTATAATTAATTAAATATATACTTAATCGATTAAATTAATTAATAAATAAATAAAGAAGTGAAATTTTAAATTTTATCTCTAAATTATTTTTATATTCGGCATATGAGTGTCTTTCAAAAAAATAATTTTAAATTTTAAATTTTTTTAATATTTAAAATTGTAAGAAATTAAATATTAATGATTAAAATCTATTACTAATAGTAATAAAAGGAAGAAGCGGGAGGATACTGTTAATTTCACCGTTCTTCTCGCCTCTTCCAGAGGCCACACGTGCCATCCGGATTTTATTATTATTCTTATTATTATTATGATTATTATCATTTACAGTTTGGGAGGAAAGGGGGGAAAAAGGATGGAAAGAAGGAGAAGGAACAGCGAAGAGAGAGAGGAGAAAGAAAAATGAAAAAAATCGTGATTGTTTTGAATGATTTTTTTATTGTGTTATTTTTTGTATTTAAAATATTAAAAAATTATTTATTTTTTAATTTTATATGGATGAAAAATTATATTAATGTTATTTTTTGCGTTTTGTCTTGCTTTATTATTTTTATAAATTTTTTACCATATTTTAATTTATCTTATATTTTACATAATTTATTATAATAATTCGATTTTTACTTTTAAATAAATTTAATTACTAGAGATATTAAGTATAAAAAAATTTAAATAATATGTCTTAGTTGTTCAATTAAGGAGATAAATTATTTTTGTAAAATATTTTATATTTTTGATTTAAGATCCATTTCTTTATTTGCTCTAAAATATTTTTACTTATATTTTTAATTTTTTAAATAATATATTTAAAAAAGTTGA
>JAQSVH010020201.1:0-11207 GCA_029448705.1 Adansonia digitata | reverse complement strand
TCATTGGACCTCCAATTCCTTGCAAAGGATCATAAGAATGGTTGGAAATAGGTGTTTGTGCAAGTTGATCTCTATCACACAGGGTCTAAAGTACTTACTTGAGGCTTTTTAAGGTTTTTCAAAATCAAAAAAATCATATCTTAGGTTCCCTAGAAAGTTGACTTTCATGTATGGGAGTTGGTACTTGTAGGATGTTAAATAGTGCATAATGCATGAGGATGCAAGTGCCTATCTAAATGATGCAAGGGTAATGACTTTAAAAGCCTAATCCAGTGGTTGGTTTTGGCTTTCTTCAGTTTTGATAAGGTGGCCTTTTGCCCAGGGTTTGTCAATTTTGCTTTAGATTTCCAAAGGCTTTGAATATTAAGGTTATCTTTTCTTCGAAGGTATGAGAGGTCCATGATTATTTACTAGGAGAAGGTTTTGAGTACATTTTTAAGATATGGGGTCTAGGATAAGATCGGTTATGGCCTTAAAAGTTCATTCTTAGTCATTAGACATGAAATAAAGCTCCCTAGACATGAAATAAAGCTCCCGTAAAGTTCTATATTTCCAAATAATGCTAGGCAATCCTATTATCAGTTTTGTTTGTTTATCAAGCATTATCAATTAAATGATAAACATGATGCAACATGGAATGCAAGGTTACGAAAAGATTTTGTTAGAAATCAAGTAATTGTATTGTCATTCAAAAAAGAAGGTACAAGTTGCGACAAACTTATAAGATTGTGAACAATTTTGAAATACAAAAGAGATAAGAAAAGTCTTCCTGGTTGATTAGCTCTGATACTAATGACATGAGTTCTCCACTAAGTGCTTTTAGAGATTTCTCTCGAGTATTTAATCCTTTTGGCACTGGTCGACTCATAAAAAGATTCTTAGATTACCCCATGGTGGTATAAGGGCTTCAAAGTTAGGTAGTTTCCATTTTTCGAATGCAGGTATGGATGAGGTTTGGTGGGATTAGTCAGCATAGAACAGATGGGCTAGGTTATGAATTAGTGTCTTGATCAGGGTTTTGAATATGGGGTAAAAGGGTTTGGTTGCTTAAGTCACCTCTCAGGTTTTTTAACTAAAGCTGGTTTTCTTTTTTTCTTCTTTCTTTTTCTTTTTCTTTTGTTTTGTTTAGTTTTTACGTTTTTATTTTTTTGGTTTATTTTTGTTATTTTTTGTTATTTTTGTTGTTGTTTTTTTTATTTTTGGAGAATGGTAGGTAAAAGACTAATAGAATGCCCTTTCAAGTTTTCATCCTAAAGTTCTTCCAAGCATAATATTTCTTAACAGAATCAGAGTTCACAAGGTTGGGTAAGTCACTACCATCTATCTCAGTTAAGATTAGGGCTCCTTTAGAGAATACACATGTCACAATGAATGTCCTTTCCTAATTTAATGTTTATTTTTTGCAAACATTTTTATGGATCAAGAGAATTCATGTGAGTACCAAGTCACCTTCTTGGAACTCGCATGGATGGACCTTTTTGTTATAGGCCCTCATCATATGCTTTTGATACAATTGCTCATGACAAATGGTTTTAATTCTTTTCTCTTCAATGAGATTGAGTTGCTCATATCGGCTTTTAACCCATTCAGCTTCTTCAAGTTAGGATTCCATCAAAACTCTAAGTGGAGGGATTTTAACCTTGATTGATATGATAGCCTCCATGCCATAGATCAAAGAGAATGGGATAGCACTCATGGAAGTTCATACTGTAGTGTGTAATGCAAAAGGTAACTTTTTATGCCAACCTTTGTATGTCTCAGCCATATTTTCAACTATTTTCTTAATATTCTTGATGGCTACTTCACCTGCCTTATTCATTTTCAAATAATATGGGATGGGGTTTTGATGCTAAATCTTAAACTAAAAGCAGACTATTTACATCATCTTATTTTTCAAATTACACACATTATCCGTGATGATCTATTTGGGAAAGCCATATCTACAAATTATGTCCCCTTTTACAAATTTACATAAGATATATTTAGTGGCATTGGCATAAGAAGCTACCTCTACCTACTTGGTGAAATAATTGCCTGCAACCAAAATAAAGTGATACCCATTTGAAGCCTTAGGGGTAATTATTCCAATCATGTCCATGCCTCATATAAAAAAAGGCCATAGAGCTGTCATAACATGTAAAGGTGTCAGTGGGACATGGATTTTGTTGGCATGGTTTTGGCATTTGTGACACTTTCGAGCATAATTAATGCAATCCTTTCCAAGAGTTAACCAATAGTAACCTGATTGCATAACTTTTCTTGCCATTCGGTGTCTATAAGCATGCATACCAGAAATTTCTTCATGAACTTCTTCAAGTATTCTTTTGGTTTCAGAGGCATCCACGTATCGAAGTAACACTTGATCCCAGCCTTTCTTGTACAAAATCCCACCATCCAAAATAAAGTTCACAGCTAATTGTCTAATGGTTCTCTTGTCAGTTTTGATGCCATTTTTTGAGCATCATTGATCCTTGATGTACTACAGGATGCCATGATACCATGGCAAACCATTTTTCTTTTTTTCAACATTCTAACAATGTGCTAGGGTGTAAAGATGCTCATTTGAATAAAAGTGATATTCTATTCTTGATTAACTTTGAACATAGACTATAAAATGGCCAAGGCATCACCAATTTGGTTCTTTTCCCAAGGTAGATGTTGGAAGTTGATATCATTAAACCCTTTCTTGAGCTTCGATATCATTAGATGTTTGAATAAAAGGCTTTAAAGATGACATAGCATTAGCTAAAAATCCCAATGGTTCAAATAAAAAGGTGAAACTAATGGAATGTTGTTGTGCCTCCAACAACTTTAAACTCCCAATAAAGTCAATGTTATCCCACTCGGAAGTTGAAATCAAAGATGACTCAAATGAATCAGTAGAATAACTTTCTATGCACACTTCGTTGGACACACTTTCCATCTAATTAACTGCAGAATACTCATCATATTCTTTTAGGAAAGATGATGGTGGGTTAGATTGTATTCTCTCTTCTTGAACCTTTTCATCATGTTTATCAACCAAAATTTCATCTTTACGCTCGATTGTTAATTCTGGTTGTCTGTTATCCCCTTCAATCTCTTTACCTATCATCAATTTGTCTCATTATCACTTGGTAAAGTTTCTTGAAGACAATTGCATATGGCATTAGTAAGTTGGCCTAGTTGTGTCTCAAGGTTCCTCGAAGATACTGCTAGACTCTAAATGATAGCATTTTTGCTTTTAGCTTTTTTCATATATTACATAAGCATTTCTTCCATTAACAACTTATCTTCTAAGAAAAGACTTTCAGTTTGCTATGGAAAACCCTGATGAAAGGTTGGATCGGCTACATACAAAGGCCTTTGAGTGTTGCACTAAGCAAAATTCAGATAATCGCCCTAATTTAAATGATAATTTTTGGAATAATAATAATAATCTTGCTGCATACTGTAGTTTCCAACATATTGAATGGGTTTATTATAAATTGGACAATGATCACTAGTATATGTTCCCCCACAAAATTCACAAGTTATGAACGGGTTTTGGATAGAACATGCATTCAAATTGTCAAGTTTCCTAAAAGTTGCATCCAATTGCGCAAATATGGCATTTACTGCTTTTTTTTCGTTTAACTTCCTTAAATGACCATAAATAATTATAGAACGTCATCTCTTTAAATAACCTAAAAAGTAAAATAACTAGATAAATAAATAAAAGTTTGAATTAAGACTAAGATTGCTTAGTATTAATATTAACAAAAATAGTAAAATAATTCCCCGAAAATGATGCCAAAAACTTGTTGTCAGAATTAACCATGCAAGTGCATGTACAACAACAAGTAATATAGTGATGAAGTAGAGTATCGATCCCACAAGGAATTAATACTAAATTTGTTAAGTAATAAAATTAAAACGACATAATCTTATTCAAACAAATGATTAAAAATTATAACTAATAGTAATAATAATAATAATAAATAAGCAAATTATAAATAATAGAAGCCTAGGAATACAATTTCCCTCAATACTTTATTTGAATAAAACCCAATTCTCTTAACTTGACTAATGATATTGAGTTGTTAACATAGAGTTCTAATTCATTTATAAGTATCTTTCGATGGTCTTATAAAAATATTTCTTCTAACCAATTTACTATATTCCTATGCAAATTGAATTAAAAGAAACTCATTAAGTGTAGACTTTAATTTGGTTATATATCATATGCTCGTATATTCCTATCTAACATGCAGATCAATTCATCGTAATTAATGAATATGAAACATATGTCATTTAATCTAGGTGTAAACACAAAATTTCCTTTTTCAAGTTCGTTAAGGTTACCAAATCAATCTAATTAGTGGCTAGTCAACTAGAAGCATTTAGAACAAAATTGAACAAATAACTCAATTATCATTAAATCAAGAAAAGAAAAATAAAATAATCCAAACTACATGTTAAGTTCCATTGTAATCCTAGAAAATAAATTTAGCTCATATTGATTAAATAAAACATAAAACAATGAAGTTTCACCATCATAAATATTACAATGAAGATAAAAAGATAAAGAGAAAAGAAAAAATTGAGAATTGTTAAATATTAAAATAAAGACTAAGATAAATATTACAATGAAGTTCCACCATCATAAATATTACAAAAAAGGAAAAAAGGAAACATTCACCTTCTTCTCCTTACCCTTATTTACTATCTTTTTTACTGACCCAAATAATTCCACAATGGATATCCTGTCACTTTTGATGGCATTTTCAATCATTTCACTCGATATAACCATATCGATAAAATTTTTTGTGGCGCTTCCTACCAGCCTTTTATAGTAAGGAGCTTGTAAGGTACCAACAAACATGACTGTCATTTCTTTTTTAGTTAAAGGGGGATAAACTTAAGCTGCCTCCTCTCTCCATCTCTGAACATATTGCCTAAAGTTCTTAGAAAATTTTTTCTTCGCATTCATAACGAAAAGGCGATCTGGGGCCCCATTAGACACATGCTTATATTGATTAAGGAAAATACAAGCTAGATAAACCTATGTATGAATTCTTGCAGGGTCAAGGCCTATCTACCATCGAATAACTACCCCAGTCAGATTATCCAAAAAGCAATGGATTAGTAGTTTCTCATTCTCTTCATACCCGATTATTTTTTTACTGTACATGCAAAGATGGGTAGTAGGGTCGGTAGTTCCATTGTACTCTTCAGAATCTGGCACTTTAAATTTAGGCAAGATAAAGAGACTAGAAATAAGCCCCAATGACTTTGTGTCCACAATCTTAAATTTGTCACTTTCTTTAATAGCTCAAAGACGCTTTTCCAGTGACTGATAAAGTCCTCATCATTTTTTGAGGGCCTTTTTGTTTTCTCTTACTGTATTTGCTCATCGAGGTCTAAGACTATAGGCCTTGCTAGTGAAGAGCCTGCATTTGGAAATCCTTGAATCAAATGGGATGCCATCATAGGATTAATATAAATGAATGGCTGAGTTGGTAGGATGTTTGTTGCCAGAAGATGCTGCACATGTAATGCCTATTCCTAAGCATTGGTGGCTTTAGTACCACCATTTAAATTGCTTTTAGGATTGTTCAGTTCTTTTCCTGCCTCAACTGTGCTTATCTACCTTTTTTCCTTTAACGTATCGACTAGTAGCTTGGTTAGTTTAATAATCTAAGCATGGAGTTCTTCAATCTTATGGAGTGATTGCTCTTGAGACTCTCCATACATGAGTTTGAGTCTTTCAATATAGGCACGGTGATCGTTTTCCATCACTTTTCAATAATTGCATGTGTTATACTGATAGTGAATTGTAGGTTTTGTGTTTTAAAGCACTTTCATTTAAATTATTATTGGATTAGGCCTTTATGATATGTTCATGCATATGTTTGATGCAATAAGAGTGAATATGCGATCATAAAGATAAATGAATGAATAAAACAATGAAAGAATTAGGTTGGTCATGTAAATGCAAAAAAAGGATAATTAGATTAAGGGGTAGCTCCACCAATAGCATCTTTTATTAAAGCAATAAAATGTCCTGATTACATGATCACATTCGAAAATGCCTAACACAGTTACATTGCTTGATTACATGATCCAAGAAATACAACAAGACTTGTTCATGGTTCTAATAGGCAAAATGTCACATGTCAATGATTGTGCCACATCCATCATGTGTTCAGCTTCCAATTGGGCCGCTTGAATGTACTCAGTGAGATGATGATGATCTTGATAGTTTTATTATGCATGATCAACCACTTAGAGCCATTCTCGCTTCTGCTGTTCAAAGGCTTTCACTAGTTCATTGATTTGGTCTTGGCAAGCTTGAAGAAAATGCTTTAAATCTTGAATTATGAGTATCAAAGCTCCATTTTCAACCTAGTTTGCTTTCAAATCCTAGACTTGACCTTCTAACTGTTCATTCTTTTTTCGGTAAGTTGATATAAAAGCAAGGTTCTAGCAAGCTTTTCCCTATTGACCATAACCACTTTTCTCTATTAATGTAGTTCCTTTTCGAGAGTAGTAATTTTTGTCATCCACTTAACTTATGACTTTCCAAGTTTTTGGGACTTACTTGCTTTTTAAGGGCCACATAGTCTTTCTTCAAACTCTCGAGATCCTCCTTGAGATGGTTTTTCTCCTTGATAGCCCTGTTCACCTTGCCATCCTAGAAGTATAGGTCCATTTTCAACTGAACATTTTCCTCCTTTAATTGAGTAATCTTCTTGGCAAAGGTCACTTTTTCTTATTCGAACTCTCTCTTGAGTAATTCAATCTTAGAGGGAAATTCGTCAACTAAAATTTATGATGTCCTAATACCAAACAGGGGTAGGGTGTCATTAATGCGACAAATCCTCCATGCATAATATCCTGGGGTCATACTGCTCTCTCTCTCCGATATCTCTCCATACAATAGGTTTGTTTCCATGCATAAAAGGCTAGTTATACTTTTGACTTGTAATAGGGCTCCCAACAGTCAAAATCCTACAACTCTAAGTCTTGGATGAAGGGGATGAATTAATGACATTAGAAGTTTTGAAAGACTAAATGGGTGCATACCTAATAATTCCCCATATTCCCATAAGTGGCACACAATTATAATCTCTGCAACAATATATGACTATTTATAGGGAAAACCAAAAGGCCTTCCATGTCACCTCTTCCTCTTTGAGGTTTCAAACTTTTAGTCCCATTGCTCTTCAGACATGTACTGAGACCATTCTTTCTTGAAGACCTTAGAGATAGGGCTGAAGTTAGGTAGGCAATTACATGGGATCTTGTTTTTTTAGGGACAAAAGTGACTGACGAGCCTAATGTAAAGACTGATGCACATCCGATGAATGACTTATACCCATTTTCTTACAGAAACGGAGAGCCTAAATAGTTTTAGCAATGATAACAGACGTGGGATTGATGTTGCAACATAACTGAGAGAAGAGATCTGCTACTGTAGCCCCTACATAGCCTAATGCTTTTGGAAATATGACCAGACCATATATTGCCAAAGCATAGATATCTTGAACCTTCTGGATATCAATAGTATTCACCATTGCCTCTTTCAAATTAGACCACGAGATGCATTCACTATTTTCCTTCATCATGATGTGACTCTTAATCTAAGTCTCTAGAGCATCTAAAATCTGGGCTAATCTTTTCTTGAAAGTTAGTGGGTTCAAAGCCTTGCAATATATTCTATCAATTTTGTCTCTCTTAATGTTGAGTAACACAGTGTACTTGTTAACTGTGGGGGACTAAATCTTCATGATTGAAAGTGAAATATCGATATGTTGGGTTTTAAAATTGAAACATTGCTTGCAATAAGCTAATGTCAAAATGGGTTAGAGCACAAGAGCAATGTCTCCATATATTTTCATGAATAATTCCTTCTCGGTATTATCCCAATGGGTCCACACATATTTTAGCTCTTACTAGTCATTCTGATGGTACCTTATCTTGATCCTTTCATGCACTATTAAAACATACCCGGGTTTTAAAACATCCTCATTTTTACACTATCGATGCTCTAACCATGCTCAGACTTCCTTAAAAGGCTTCAGATCTAAGGTGGACTGTTACTCCATGACATACACGCATTGATGAACACTGAACCATTAGAGCCAATTGTCCCATGATGATGCTGATTATGATGTAATGATGCATGCATGATAAAGAAAAGCAAAATGGACATGAGTTAGTAATTATAGGTAATAATAAGCATAAAAATACAGGAATGAAAGAATATTAACAAAAGTGCATTACGAACTTTGCCCTGATGATAGATGGTATAATGCTTAGGGCAGGCATGATGTTAATGAATGTTGAGACAGCATAACAATGTGTCTATATAAAAGATTATCTCCCTATGAAGTAACATGATACCTTATGAGGACTAAAACTGACCATTTAAATGGTGACGTTTGTTCATCACCATCTATATTAAGTACATGCTAAGCCATCGTTCAGATAGCATGATAGTTTATTTAAGTCAGATATAACTATTTTAAGATGGCATTGCAGTTAACTATACTCGCTTGCCATCACCCACTTATTAAAAAGAATTTTCCATTGAATGTAATGGCATGTCCTAATGGCATGATCAAAAAATAAAAATAACAAACTCAGGTAAGAATATTCACCCGTCATCGCCTACGTAACCATTGTGTATAAGAATATAGGTAAAATATGTGTCCCTGAGCAATCCTACTTTTTAGGTTATTCTAGTAGCAATCCTGTATGGTTTTATAAGGTTTAGCTCGTAAGGTTCACTATATGGGTTTGAATTGATGCCTAATCTGGTATTCGAATTGCTCCTCCATTCTATAAGAACAGTCAAGGCACCCTGATCCTAGACCCATCATGGATTTGGCAAAATGGGTTCGATCTGATGGATGCATTTCCTACACAGGTGCGAAAGGGTATTCACGAGAGACATAGGTAATTCACAACCCATAAGATCTTGCCATGCCTATGCAGATGGTTACTCACGAAGGTGGATGGCTCATTTCCTCTTAATAATTAGGATATTAAACACATCATGGTGTTTGGTGGGAATCTAGTGCAAATACAAGTGCATGGCATGTGTTAGGGAAACAATCAAACCTTTTTGTTTTACTCCCATATTACCATGTTTATTCAAATCAACATTTATTCGGGAACAAATAATCCCTAACAATCACAAGACAAAAACATAAACAATAAAGATTGCTAGACAAAAATAAAATAAAATTAATATCTAAATAATTATAGAGACCAATAAACCAAGATCCGAGTGGCAATAGCTAGTTATAGGCCTAACTCTCTAGATTATCCCTAGTGGAGTTGCCAAGCAGTCGCCACATGCCCGCCTTTAAAACTTCAGACAATCTGAAGGGCTTAATGCACTTGACTTAAAAAAAATAATGGTTGGTTGTGGTCGAGCCTTTGGGTTATCCCATGATCTGGATTTAGATTAGGCATAAAAATAGGAAGAAAAGAGAGACCATAGATGAATCGCGTATCCAATCAAGTCTTGAGTGGCCCTATGAAATGGCCATAAACTTAGAGTCGCCAATAATCATTTTAGGCCACGTAGGGTCAGGTGCCTATTGAAAACAATATTTTGAGTTACAAAACTTGAAACATCAATTTCAAGATCTATAAAGTCCAAAGATTCATTTGTTAGTTCAGGAGTTGGTTATGCACAGAGAAGGATTAGCATCCTAACGATGCCTGAAATCATTACCCACTAACTATGTCTTACCTTGGCCTTGATTAAATTGGTTCCATTTAGTCTTCATTTAGATGTAATTCCCTTTAATGCATGAAGTTTTGTAAATTTAGATCCAAGTTTTTTTTAAAGAAATTAGTTCACCTATGCGCCTCAGAGATGTAAGGAACAGAAGGATTTTTGTAAAAACAATGTCTGGATTAGATTTAAAAACCTTGGATGTTCTGTATTAGGCACTGAAGAGATAGTAACATGGAACATTATCTTATAAATTTTATTGAAAAAATAAATTTTAAACATGAATGCACAATAATCACTATAAAAAAACGTGTTAGCAAGACGAAGAAAGAGAAATATAACAATAATGTCATAAACAAGCAGTCACAAACAAAAGAACATAAAAAGAGGGGCGATCAAAATGTATCTCATAATTGCCTTTAATTATTAAAGAATAACTAGGACAATTTCAAAGATTGGTCTGGATTCAGTGGTAATTTGAGAGACAAAGGTGATTTTAGTCAAAACAGTCTGACAGAAGAGAGAAAATTTTGGATTTTTTAAGGTGAAACAGGGTTGAGTATCCCTTTGGAGAGGTGGGTTTGGAGTATCCCCAAAGATAAAGTTAGGAAGGTATTTAGGAATAAAGAGAGACTTTGAATTTTTAATTAAAAACAAGGTTGGAGTATTTCCATGGAGTGGTGGGGTTAGAGTATCCCCAAATATGAAAGTTTTTGATAGCTTCAGTAAGGCTTAAGAATTTTAAAGATAGATCCAAAAAGAAAGTTTAAGTTTTGAGTTAAAAATGGGGTTGGGGTATCCCTTCAAAGCAATAGAGTTAGAGTATCTCCACTAATAAAAATCTTAATATGGGGGAAAAAGATATCTAGTATGAAATCATTTTTGTATTTTAGCCTTGATCCAAGTCTAAAGGGCTTGTGCTATGGGGGAACCCATTGGTTGCATTTTGAGACATTTGAATGTTTTGATAAAAGATGATTCAAAAATTAAGTTAAAAAAAAGAGACAACATCATGTCATCTCCTTTCATGAATTTATTTTCAGCGCATCCAAATGCTTCAGGGGGTAAACGAAGCACCATTGGAAAGGTAACTTGACAAGTTTTAATGTAAAAATATTTAAAAAAATCCTAGAAAATTACTTTCCAAGCAAAATTAATTTTTGAAGTTAAGTCTATCTCAACACTAGTAGCATGTACAAGTAAAAATGCATGATGGATTTTGAAAAATCATTCCAAACTTATCCGGAATCGTTAGATCATTAATAACACATTTCCAAATAGGGAATTTTGTGAACTTTTTAGGAAAAATATTTAAAAAATTCATAAAAATAGCTCAAACAGAACATTGCATGCTAGTTCAAAGGGTTTTAGATAGCAAAGGTTCAAAAAACCATAACTCTTTTATCTAGGATGATCCAAGGGTAGACAAGACACTGCTAGAAAGGTAATTTGATGCCCTTTAAGGAAAAAATTATAAAAATCAAAGAAAATGTTT
>JAQSVH010020190.1:0-11208 GCA_029448705.1 Adansonia digitata | reverse complement strand
AATACCTTTTTGAAAGGAAATTTTGTGAAATTTTAGGGAAAAATATTCTAAAAATTAAGAAAAATCATTTGGTGGGCCAGTATACCTGAACAGAGTACAAATTTATGATTCTAGGGGTTCTAGATAGCATTAGATCAAAAAATCCTAACTTCTTCATCCAAAATGATCCGAGGATGAATGAGGCACTATTGGAAAGGTAATTCGATTCCCTTTTAGGAAAAAAATCAAAAAATTCATGAAATATTATGTAAGGTTTGAAAATGATTATTCAAGTCATGATCACTACGCTGTCAGGACAAAACAAAGGAGTTTTTTAATTTTTCGAGCTTCCTAGAGCTAGATTCAGCTTTTGAACATCCGAATGTCCATATCAATAGGTGGTCAGTGGCAATGGCTTCACAAGCTCATTCACAGAATCTTTGATTAATTTAGGACATTGGAACACCCCATTAACTGTGTCACTAGCATAGGACTATGGACAAAAATTAAGGCACAAACCGCTTTTGGCAATCAAAAGGGACACTTTATTTTTGAAAACAAAACATTTAGCCTAAAAAAAACCTTGTATCCAAACATGGAAAGCTTGATTTTTCCCTGAGATTGGATGACTAACAAATAAAAAACCTTAAGTCCATGTTAATCCTTATTTATTGAGGTTAACATGGGCTTAACTTGGGGGTTTTAGGAAAACAAAATTTTACAAATAACAAATAAGCATTTTGGCAAGCATGTGATGAACTAAATATGATGTTCATGACAATAAACATGGGAGGCATATTTAAGTAAGCAATGATGACATTTAAGCATGAAAATGATGATAACATGTGAAGAGATGAGCATGAGAATGCATGGAGATGTTAGTCAATGGATGACATCAAGAAATATGCCATGGAAGTGATATAAACATACTTAACCTGATAGAATTTCATGACAGCATCAAAACACATTCAAGATAAACTAAGCATATAGGAATGAGGAAACATAAAGGAGGATTCAATAAACCATGAGAAATCCTAAGTCTACCACATCCAAGGCCATAATATGCATGAAGATAAGGTCATGGTCAGCATGCTCACTAAAATTATGGAAATGTAAAAACATGTAGATTTAAGAAGAAAGGATAGAATATACCCTAAAAGCTTTGAGAGCTTTGTTAAGAAGAAAAGGTTTTTTAGCTCACTTTTTTACCTTCTTTTGCTATGATTTAGCAAGAAAAGTTGGCTAGGAATGAGCTTGAAGATTGTTATATCAATAAAGGGTTTTTTTTCTGAGGACATATGATACTTATAAAGGGTTTTTGGAAGGTTGATAGGGGGCTCTGGGAATGAATATTTTCTAAGTATGGTGGCTGATTTAAATGTGTGTAAAGGTTTGTTTTATTGTTGAGCACATCATAAAGCTTATGTAGGATTTAATCTCAGCTATCAAAACCTAGCAAAGGTGGGGTATTTAGAATATTTAGGGTAGACAATATGGTGACTCATTGTACCAAGGAGCAACCTTTTAGCATTTCATTGGTTGATATACATCTTTGGCATCAGATCAAACTATGCGTGGGCTATTGTAATGAGTAAGGTCAAGCTTGCCCTTTGTCTATCCACATTATAGCATGAAATGCCTTTATGACAAGCTTAATGAACCATTCAAAAATGTTAAAACCTAATGTTTAAGCCTAAAAACAAAGTCTGTATTGTTTTTAGGAAGTTATCCAATTTTAGATTATATTTGGAGCCAAAGTTATGACCAAATTTATGTTTTTTATGCGATAAGGCCAAGAAGCGAAAAATGCCATGAACTTAGGCAAAATACATAGGACGTATCGAAACATTGCATATTGTATCAATACATCTAGGCAAAAAATCCAGAATGTATAGATACAATGTAGATGATATCATTACACAGAAGGATGTATCGATATAATCACTTGTGTATCGATATACTTTGGCCAAAAATCAAATTTTAGCTATGGCATAACCTTGTATCAGTACAATTAGCTATGTCTTGATATACTAGCTCATGTATTGACATATTCCCTTTTTGTATCAATGTAAATAGGGAATTTTGAATCTTGGCGATGTGGAGGCCTCGAATTGATACATATAAGCTATGTATCGATACATGCATGCAAAAATATAAAATTTTCATACCTTTGGCTCTTTGAGCACCCTACCTTAGTTGGGAATGGTGGCTAACTAATCTGTGATTGCTCAAATCACCTTCAAATGCCTCGAATAGTGGCCTTTGATGCCTTGAAAATTGACCTAGACAAAGGAGTATCTACATCCTAAGGACTCAGATTTATTATGAAACTCACTAAATATGACTTCAATACACATGTCCCAATACGAATACCAATTATCAACCACGCGCCATGGTCTGATCACTTGGATGCCGTATGTGACTTAAAAATGAAAAATCTGATGGTGATTCCCTTTGGAATATCCTTTGATTAGGATTTGAATTAGGCGTAGTGAAATAAGATTATGAGGGGAAGATAGCTGGATGAATCATTCGTCTAATTAGTCTTGGACAGCCACCATGAAGTGGCTAAAATGTTTAAGTTACCATCAATCATTTTAGGCTAAGCGTGACTAGACAACTATTAATAGCGATAATTTTGAGTTAAGAAACTTCAAATATCAATTTTATGGATTGTGTATACCCGATTTATTTTTTAAAGTGTCTAAGAGCCAATTATGCATGAGGAAGGATTAGCATTACCATAATTCTCTAAATCAGTACCTCATAGTCATATAACATCTCAATCTTTGTTATGTCACTATTTAAAGATAATCCCTTTATAATGCATGAATTTTGAAAATAATAAATTCGATTTTTGCTAAAAGTTTTGATAACATTTTGTAACCTAGAGGTATGGCGATGTAAGGTTTAAAACATTTCTAAACTTGATTTGAAAATCATGTTCCATATTGAGCGTTGGAAGGATGCTAATATGAAACATTGTCTTTGATTTTAAGAAGCTCGATTTTTAAAACATGGATGTAAAATCATCAAAGAAATAAATGTATTAGTAAAACAAAAAAGAATGTAATAAGTATAACATGAAAGTAAACACAACAAACAAAAAAAGCGGTTGAGATGTATCTAGTAATTGACCTTAGGTATTAAGGTATAATAAAAAGGATAATTTTGATATGCATTTAGATTTGATAGTTGCATGAGACGTACAAAAAGGTTTTGATAAAAGGATTATGGAGAAATCAAGGAAGAGAAAACTTGTATTTTTTCCCCTCGAAATATATGGTTGGAGTACTCCCAACAGTTAAGATTTTAGAACTTTTTAGGAAATGGAATATTTTTAGTGAAAATATGGACTGGACATAAAAAAACAATAATACGAATAACAAAACAAATTAATTTTTTGACCTTGATCTGAGCCTTGAAGGACACATTTTATGACACATGATTCCATAAGGAATTAATTAGATGCATTTCGAGGAATTCAAATGCCTCAAAAAGGTCGTTTAAGTTAATTTTTCTTAAGTCTAAAAATTAGGGATAACATTGTGCTATCCACTTTCTTGAATTTATTTAGGGCTATTTTGAAGGTTTTTAGTGGTAATTAACATACTATTTGAAAGGTAAATCAATACGGATGAATATAAAAACATTCCAAAAATCTTAAAAAATCGCTTTCTAGGTGGAATCAATCATTTGAAGTTAGTTTTGATTCAGCACTATTCGCATGTGCTAGGGAAAAGGTGTAGTAAACTTTGAAAAATTGTCCCAAACTTATTTGAATCATTAAATTGCAAATAATACCTTTTTAGAAAAGGAATTTATTAAAATTTGCATGAAAAATATTTAAAAATCCATAAAAATCATCTAGTGGGCTAAAATGGCCTAAAAATAATTTAAATAGTTAATTTTAAAGGTTCTCAATGATAGAGGTTTGAAAAATCATCTCCTTTGTTCGGGAACATCTAGGGTCAAACAAGATATTATTGGAAAGGTATTTTGATGCTCTTTGAAGGAACAATATTATAAAATTATAAAATTGATTTTTGTTTCAAAAGATTTTTCAAGTTTAAGGTGTAGTGTTGGCAATATCAAAATAGGGGTTTCTTGGGTTTAGAGGTTTTTTAATCATGTATCAAGGCATTGGGCATACAAGTGTTTAACAATTGGGGTCTGTGGTAATGGAATCATGCATTCGTCTAAATCTCCTAAGGATTGCATAATTGGATAACCCACTGCCCATGCCATTGAGTCACAACTTAAGGCTTAAAGCAAGGCATTAAGTCAAACAAATTGTAAAACCAAATGACATTTTGGGGCTAAAAAAATAGAATGTGCTTGATTTATCCCAAGATTAGGGGGCCAATGGATTGAAAACCTTAAATCCATACTAGTTTCTATTGATTGAAGTCAGCATGGACATAAGTCGATGGTTTTTTGAAAACAGATATTTTGTAAGCATCGTAGAGACATTTTAGCAAACACATGATAAACTAAACTTAGTAGAAACATCAAACATGAATGAACATTCAAAACAACACTATAAATCCATATTTAATCAATCTATACAAGCTAAAAATGAAACAAAATGCTTGGTTACACTCAAAACATGCTAGGATGAACATTTAAATATAAAATAAGAATGTGAAAATGAATTAAACATGGTGAAAATGCATAAGAAGGGTTGTTTTGATGGCAAAATAAAGCGTTGTATGTTTCTTGAATTAAACATCAAGAAAGTCATAGATATCCTAGAACTATAGCAACCAAGGCCATAATAATGCATGAAAGTCCTAGTAAGGTCATAATTACATGGATGGCTCATTAAGATAATGCAAATGATGAAAAAAATAAATGGAGAAGTAAAGGAAAATGTACCAATAAACCATAAACCTTGGCCTTATTTGTAAGCAAAAAATAACTTCAATTTTAAGCTCACTTTTTCCCTTTTTTTACTATTTATTAGTAAGAAATGAATGAAAAAAATAAGCTTTTCAGTTTTAGTATCAATGGAGGAGAGTTTGAAGGTGAAATGAAAGAAATAGAAGGTTTTATTAGGGTTTTAGGAGAGGTAAATGGGAGGTTTCAGAAGTAGTGTTTTTGTTAATGAGGGAATGTTTTCGAAGGCTGAGATAATATTTCTTTTCTTTTACTGATTAAGAAAATTATATTGAACATGTCCACATTTCATCCATCAAAGAACCTAGCAAATAGGGAATATGAGGCATTTGGCATGTATCATTTGGTAAGTCATGGTACTAGGAGATGTGCTTAGAGTATTTGATTGGTTAATGTTCATTCTTATAGACAAAGAAGGCCGATCAAATGAGTAATCCCACCTTTGCACTTCATTATGTCAAATTTTAATTTGCCAGCCTTAATGAATATGTTAATCAAATGTTCAAGGCCCAAAATAAATTCCATATGATATAAATGGTGCTATGTCTGATATTGGATGATTTTTGGTGCCAAAATTATGGCTAAATTCGAGTTTAATCTAAGAGAATGAAGGGTGAAAAATGTCTTGAATCAGGCAAAATCTGCCTTTTTTACTTATACAATGTGCTTTGTATTAATACATCAGGGCAAAAAAACATAAAATGTATTGATACATTGAATTTGGTATTGATACAATGAACTTGGTATTGTACACACATATGTATCAATATATTTTCATAAAAAATCACGATTTTAGCTACGACATAAACCTATATGTATACCATTGACCTATGCACTGATACATTGACTTATGTATCAATACCTTGTTCTTTTGTATCAATATAATGGATTTTGATGACATTAAGGCCCTGTATCAATACATATAAACTATATATTGATACATGTATGAAAAAATATGAATTTTTCATACCTTTAATTCTCCAAGCTCTTCATCTTAGCGAAAAATGATGGGGAACTAATCTGAACTCCTTTAAATGACTCTGATAATGTCTTAGTTGTCTAAAAATGCCCCTTTTTGACCATTGTTGAGTATCAAGAACAAGGTAAAGATAAACATACATGATTTTGTTTAGGTCAAAATGATGCTTTTTGAGTGCCTATAAAAAAAGTGAAAGTTAAATAATGTTTCACCATGAGGCACGATCTATTGGCTGTAATTCCTACTGATAAGAAAATTTTAGTAAATTTTTTTAGGGTTTAAACTTTTTATTAGGTTTTTAGGTTTTCTAAGGTTTGACCCCCTAGACAAACGCCAGTCGATGTGGACTTTGAATCGATAGGTCCCTAGCTCTTTGTGGATAAACCTGATAGGTGCCTAGTTTTTTGTGGACAAACTTGACAAGTGCCCAGCTCTTTATGGATAGACTCGATATGCATCTAGCTCTTTTTGGAGTAACTTAATAAGTGCCCAACTCTTCATGGACAGAATTAACTAGTGCCCAGTTTTTGGTGGGCAAACTCGATAGGCATCTAGCTTTTTGTAAACTGATTCAACAAGTGCCTTACTCTTTATGGATAGACTCAATAAAGTTTTTTGTGGATAGACTTGATAGGTGCCTAACTATTTATGGATACACTCAAGAGGTGCCTAGCTATTTGTCGACAGACTCGACAGGTGCTCATCTCTTTGTGGACTAAGGGTATAAACATCCAACACTTTGTGAACTAATGGAATATGTGTCCGACTCTTAGTTGACTAAAGAGATAACTAAGTTAAGATACTTTATTTTGATTGCTTTTTGATTTGTCAGCTCACAAGGTTAGGAGTTTTTACTTGGGGTCCCTTGAGGCTTATCTAAAGCAGAAATCTGTACCTAAGGTCCTTTGCTAGATTGAAACTTTTAGAGTCATGAATCTTTACTTGAAAAAATTGTTAATTGTTTCATGAATGATGCATAAGGATGTGAATGCATGCTTAAATGATGTAATATGATGATTTAGAAATTAATTTGATAATCTTTTATGGTGTTTTAAGTTACTTGCCTATCCAAAATTTCCACTAAGTGTTTTCTTGTCCTAGGATCGACCAATCTTGCTCCTAATATTTAGAGGCTTTGAATGGTTAAAGTTGTCTTTAGAGGATACGGGTGACCTATGATTGTAAAAAAAGGTCTTTAAGCTTTATCGGCTTATGTTTGTGATGCTTTTGTTAACTTCGGTCACTAAAGAACTCGGTGGGCTCCTTTTTGGTTTGACATAAAGCGTTGCTTTGTATAGTCCAGGTTGACTGATTTAAAATTTAGGTACTAATGAAAAATGTTAGAAATGGATTTTTGGCTTCTACACTTTGACTGAGGTTTGCTTAGGAAAAAGGTTTTGAGCATTTTTTTGGGAATAAGAATGTTTAAAGGTAAGACTGACATGGTTCCAAGGTTCATTCTTAATTTTTAAATGTGAAAAGAGGTTCTTGTAAAATTTTCATGTTTTTTAAAGTAATACTAAGAAATCATGTTATCTTTTTTTGTCTATTTATCAAGCATTATAAATTAAATGGTAAACAAGATGCAAGTGGGACAAAATGAATTGAAAGAAAAACAAGTAATTGACTTCACTCAAAAAGGAGAGAATACAACTCATGAAAAATTTTAAGATATATAAAGAGAGTTAAGGATAGATTTTTTGGGTCATTGGTGCCTCTTGATGCTAATGACATGAATCCTCTATTGAGCCTCTGCGAAGAATTTTTTCAATCGATTAATCCTTTTAGTATTGGCCGACCTTTGAGAAAGCCCTTCGAATTGCCTTATGATGTAATGTTTGCCCTAAGCTTAGGCAGACATTGACTTTTTTTCCAGGTTTGACTGAAAATGAGGTTTGGCCTACTAGGTTAAGGTAGCACAGATGGATCTAGTAATGATTTAGTGTTTTAGCCACGGTACAGTGGATAAGTTAGGTTGGTACTAGTTTAAGTTTGGTTAGGTTTGGGTAACGGTAAGCTTTGGTTACTTAAGCTGCCATTTTAGGTTTTCAACTTAAGTGGGTTTGTTTACTCAAACAACATTTTGGGTTTCCATCGAAGGTTTTTTTTTAAGGATTATAGAATGCCCTTTCGAATTTTATTCCAAAATCCTTCTCAAGCATAGTATTTCTTGACATAATCAGAGTTGATAGGGTTGGGCTAGTCACCGCCATCCATTTTAGTTAGGATCAAAGCTTTGCCAGAAAAGGTGTGTTTCACTACATATGGTCCTTCTCAATTTGGAGTCTATTTTCCTCAAGCATTTTTATGGGTTGAAAGGATTTTTTTAGCACTAAGTATCCTTCTCAAAATTAATGAGGATAGACCTTCTTATTATGGGATCTCATCATACACTTTTGGTACATTTGCCCATGATAGATAGTTTTACCTTTTTCTCGTTAATGAGATTAAGCTACTCATATCGATCCCTAGCCAATTTGGCTTCTTCTAGTTGTGATTCCATTAAGGCCCTGAGTGAGCGAATCTTAATCTCGATGGGTAGAACTACCTCTATGCCATATATAAAAGAAAATGGGGTAGCACCAGTTGAAGTCCAAATTGACTTGCAGTAAGCATGTAGTGTAAAAGGTAGCTTCTAGTGCCAATCTTTGCACGTTTTAGCTATTTTCTTGACTATTTTCTTAATGTTTATGTTCGCTATTTTGACTATCCCATTTATACTTAGACGATATGGCACTAAGTTATAAGGTTAAATCTTGAATTGAGAATACACTACTTGCATAATCTTATTTTCAAGTTGTGTGCATTATCTATAATGATTTGTTTGAGAAGTCCATATTTGCAAATGATATCCCTTTTTACAAATTTGCACACAATAGATTTGGTGGCATTGGTGTACGAAGCCAATTTACTTTAAACATTGAGGCCAATGTTGCTAGAGCATCGTCCATGTGGTTTTCCTCCCAAGGTAAATACTGGAAGTTAATTTCATCAAAGCTTGTCTTAATTTGGAGATTAACTTCCCATATTGGACTCGCTTGAAATCCTATGTTTCCCGTTTTTTGAAGTTGATAGATTACTAGGGCCGAGTCCATGAACACTTGGAAAATTCTGATACACCTTACAGCTTGAAATCCCATGACACAAGCCTTATATTTGGCTATATTGTTGGTACAATCAAAGTTCAGTCTTATAGTGAAAGGATAATAATTTCTATTAGGTAAGATCAAAATTGCCTTAACTCCATGCCCTAATGCATTTAAAGCTCTATCAAAATACACTTTCCAAGACTGTCTACAGTTAGTAACATCTTTTGCCTCAGATATGGATATTAAGTCTTTATTTGAAACTTCAAAGTCTAGCAGTCCATAGTCATTCTCTACTCGGCTTGCCAAGAAGTTGGTTATCACGCTACCTTTAATGGCTTTCTAGTTCACATAAGTGATATCATACTCGAAGAGCAAGACTTGCCACCTAGCCAACCTTTTTGAAAATGTAAGGGCCTCGTATAAGTATTTGATAGGACTTAGTTTGGTAATTAGCCTTGTGGTGTGGTATAGCATGCATTACCTTAACCTTTGAGCTATCCAAACCAAAGCACAAAATAGTTTCTCAATTGCAGAATAACTGTTTTCGAACTTTGTGAACTTCTTGCTTAAGTAATAGATAGCTTGTTCTTTCTTAAGCCATTGTGTTAAGCAAATACATAGCCCAACGGACTTGTCAAAAATTGATAGTTATAAAATTAAAGGCTGACCTAGTGCTAATGGTAAAAGTATTGGTAGGGTTGATAGGTAGTGTTTGACCTTGTTGAAGGTTTCTTGGCACATTTTGTTTTATTTTTTGGGGTTCTATGTTTGAAGTAGTTGAAAGATTGGATCGCATTTATCAGTTAGTTTTAGCTATTGAGTTTATTCTCCCCCAAAAAACTCCTCACTATAACTTACCGAAAGTGACATCAAAGGCGCATTAATTAGGGTTCAGCTTGAGCTGGTATTTATTCAACAATTTGAAGAGTTTCCAAAGATTGGCAACATGTTCACTCTTTTTAGGTGACTTGGCAATCATGTCATGCACATAGATCTTTATCTCTTTACACATGAGGTCATGGAATAATATTACCCTTGCTTTTTGATATGTTACCTCAATGTACTTAAGCCCGAAGGGCATAACTTTATGGTAAAAGTATCCTACATAGTCACAAAAATGGTTTTCTCCCTATCCTTGGGTACTATTTTAATCTGACTATAACTTGAAAATCTGTCCATAAAGGAAAATAAGGAATTTTTATCAGTTTTGTCTATTAGAGTATCAATGTTAGGTAAAAAGAAGTTGTCTTTAGGGCTAGCTCAATTTAAATCCTTACGATCTATGCATATCCGTACCTTACCATCCTTTTCAAAAATTGGGACCATGTTGGCCACCCATTCAGAATACTTGGCTACCTTGAGATATCTTACTTTGAATTGCTTCTTCATTTCTTTTTTAATTTTTAGAAGCATCTCTAGTTTCATTCTCTTAAGCTTTTATTGTAGGAGTTTACATTTTGGTATTAGGGACGTTTATAAACCATTACGTCAATCTCCAATCCAGGCATGTCTTGGTAACATCAAGCGAATATATCTCTGTATTCTTGGCAAAGGTTGACAACTTCATTCAGATGGAAAAGTTTAAGGCAGTTCTAATCTTAAATTCTATTCAATCTTCTTTAGTCCCTAGATTACTGATTTCAGTAGATTCCTCGTAGGGCAAGACCCACTTTTCTTCCTGTTCAACTAACCTTAACAGATCTGGAGGCACAGGCTTTTTTGGAATCCCTCTCAGATTCAACCTCATCAACACATATCGATTGCTCAAAATTAACTTCCTGAGTTTTGACAAGAATATTCATGTCATTTTTATCTAGGAACTTGAGAGCATGGAAAAAATATATAGACGGTAAAAATGTATAGAAAGCTCTAAGAGTTAACAAGAAAAATGAAAATAGGCACAAGAGATGAAATGCATCGTGCTTAATCTTTTTTATTAATAATATTTAACAAAATGATGCCCACACAAAGGATCTTTCAATGCTCTTGGATAGAAGCATGTAGGTTTAGTTTGTAGCATTATTTTGAATCAAATTTAAATAGTACAGGAATTTTTGTTTCAGTCCAAATGCTTAGATTAAAATAATAAAACAAAAAGAAGCCCACACAAAGTTTCATGGTTTGTTGCTACTGTTCATGGCTCATCAATGGCGTTGATGTTCAAATACTTCACTCAGTGTGATTAGAAAATTATCAAAGTTGGTACTTCCTCCTTGATTTGGGTTCATAGTGGCAGAAATGACATAGGTTCTCATCCCATCT
>JAQSVH010020179.1:0-11209 GCA_029448705.1 Adansonia digitata | reverse complement strand
TCATTTCACAGATTAACTTTAATTATAAGAAAAATGGTGGAAAGAAAAGCTTTTCTAGCAAATCGATAGCATCAATATCGTGCATCCCAATATGGAGAACATGATTGTAGTGCCCATAACAATAAGAATGTAGATTATTACGAGTATCAAAGTTTGTCCCATTTCCCAGGTGAACATTAATTACAAGGAAAATGGTTGAAAGAAAAGCATTTCTTGCAAATCTGAGGCATCAATATCATGTTACCTATAATAGTAGGAATGGAGATTATTATGAGTATCGAAGTTTATCCCATTTCATGGGTGAACATAAATTACAATGAAAATGGTGGAAAGAAAAGGTTTTCTTGCGAATCCAAAGCATCAATATCATGTATCCCAATAGTGAGAACATAATTGTAGTGCCCATAATAAAAAGAATGGAGATTATTACGAGAATCTATGTTTGTCCCATTTGATGGGTGTCGCAAAGTACCTCGAGGTGGATCCTCATGGATCTATGAGTGCGTACGACTTAAAATATTTTTTTGACTTAAAATGTCTTCTTGATCGAGACTTTTCCTACGCAACGTGATGGGAATGAGAAAGTATTGATTCTCGACTTATGACATACTGAGAGGGGAACATAAGTAAGATGAATCGCTCCTCTTATTGGTCTTGAATGACTATCATGAGATGGCCATTACTTGTAGTTGCCATCGATCATTTTAGGCTAGACATGATCAGATGCCTATTGAAACCTATGTTTTGAGTTACAAAACTTAAAACATCAATCCTGTGGTCTACGTAATGCAAAGATTCGTCATATGGGCTTGAGAGTTGGTTACGTGCAATAAGGTATGAACCTCTTCGCGATGATCGAAATTGGTACCTTACTAGCTATGTCTTATCTCAGTTTCAATTTTTTCGATCATAGCTTGTCATTATTTTGATATAACCTATTTTAATGCATGAATCTTATAGAAATAGTCCAGGTTTTGATGAAAAAGATTTAATCTCACATACGCCCTCGAAAGATAGGGAATATAGAGATTTTCGATAAAAATGACCTATGAATTTTACTTTGAAAATGGCTTGTTCCACTTTGGGCACTAGAGAGATACCTACACTGAACATTAACTTTAATTTTATTTGGAAATGTTTTGAAAACATGAATGCAAATAATCATCACAAAAAAATCATGTTAGTGAGGCAATAAATGAAATAACATAACATGGATCATTCAATGCAATGATAAAGAAAAGGAATGGACTATTGGAATTTATCTCGCAATTGGTATCGATTATTTAGGAGTAATCGAATTGATAATTTTTTAGATGCATCTGGATTTCTTGATTAAACAAGATTTGTTTGACATATTCATGAAAATCTGGGGAGGAGCAAAATTTAATTGCAATTGAAAGAAAGGTTGGAGTATCCTCTCGAAAAGATGGGGTTGGAGTATCCCTGTGGATGATGAATAATTTTGACGAAGAAAGATTCTTTAAAGGTTGACAATTTTGAAAAATAGGGTTCGAGTTTCCCCTCGAAAGGTCGGGGTTAGAGTATCCCCATAGATGATAAATCATTTTGACAAAGGAGATCTTTAAATCTTGACAATCATGAAAAATGGGGTTAGAGTATCCCCTTGAAAGGTCGGGGTTAAAGTATCCCCAAAAGTGGCATGTCTAACACCTTTTTAAAGAAGCCGAGTTGGAAAAGTTTAGTTGATAAAACCTTATGGTTTAGAAGACGGATGAGCATTTTGTTGACTTTTGGTGAAATAAATTATTGTGAATGAGGATGGTAAAGATGTAAAATGTGTTTATGCCTTGACACAAGCTTATGGGAGGTCAAAGCATATTCTCGAGTCTAGCCAGGTTGACATAGAGACATTCGAATGTCCCGAGACGAAATTTGGGAAAGCAACTCAATTTTGACCAAAACCAAAAATAGGGGACAACATCGCACTATCTTGCTTCCTGAATTTATTCTAAATTGGGTCGAAGGATTTAGAAGGTGGACAAGACACCATTAGAAAGGTAACTTGATGAGAGTCATCCTAAAAATATTTCCACTACTCCAAAAAAGTCACTTTCTGGGGGAATAAATTTTGAACTTCGGATTGATAGTGTTGCTGGCAGAGCATATGAGGGACAAGGTATGTCAAAATTTGAAAAATCACCCTGGACTCATTTGGTATCAAAAAATTGCAAACAATGCCTTTCTGAAAAGGAATTGCATGAACCTTTTAGGAAAAGTGTTTGACAAATTTGGAAAAATTATTTAGTGGGCCCGAACGACCCAACCAGAGTACATGTTTGGATTCCAAAAGTTTCGAGCAGTTTAGACTTGAAAAATCATAACTCTCTCATCCAAAATGATCCGAGTGTGAATAAGACATTGTTTTAAAGAGAATTCGACATGCTTTGATAGAAAAACATCAAAAAATTCACAAAAAATCGTTTAGGACTTCAAAGTGATTTTTCAATTTGCAACAGTTTTGCTGCTAGTAAGGGACAAAGCAAAGTAGGGCATATCTCTTATTTTTTTATGTCTACAAGTCCAAACTCGAGTCATTGACATTTGAACATCTATGACTGAAGGGAATGAGTGACATGAGCATCACATGCTCATTTGCACAGCCCCAGAGTAGTTTGCGATGATGAAATAGCCTGTTGATCATACCACTCAAGGTTCTAACCATATAAATGGCACAAACATTTAGGGAATAATTGCAGGACCATTTTCATTTCAAAATCAAAAGATTTAAGCTTGTTTGACCAAGATTCTAGATTTGGAAAACTTAATTTTCCCCAAGATATTTTGCTAACTTTAAGGAAAATGCTAAGCCCATGCTAATCCTCATTGGTTGAGGTTAACATGCTTCACTTAGAGAGTTTTGAAAATCTGCTTTTGATAGCCATCAAATGTGCATTTTGATAAGAAGAAGACAACAAACATGCAAGGGGATGGCATATGACATGAATGGGATGCTAACTTTACCAATGTCTAGACAAAGAAAGTGTTATGCATTGTGACAAGAAAATCTAAAAATGGCAATGATTCATGCAAGTTAATGTGTAAATGTGTGCTTAAGATGGTTTAGCCTAATGATTCATACATGTATCAAGGATTACAAGATGCATGGGTATGGCATAAAATGCATGAGCAAGAGATGTCAAACTAATGAGGATGGAATGAGGCATTTTACACATCAAAGGGCATTAAGGCATCCAAATCCTAAACTACCACAACCAAAAGCCACAATAATGCATGATAATCTTAAGAGGGTAATGGAAACATGGAGGGCTCACTAAAATGATTAAGATGCTGAAAAATAGAAAATGCAAGTGATAAGAAGTTCTATGAACAAACTTCAATGTTTGGCCAAATAGTTGAACAAGAAAGATGGCTTGAATTTCCCTCTTTTCCTTGCTGTAAATAAGCAAGAAAAAGAGAGAAATGAGGTTTTGGTTTTGGTATGGATGAGGGTGATTTTTAGAATGTGTAGAGGTTGAGAGTGAGTGTTTTCGGGATATTTTTGGCTGATGGGTGAAGAGCTATAGGATTTGGTTTTTTTGATGTGTGAATATGTTTTTGGAGCTGAAAATAAGCTAGAATCTAACCTTTTTTTCCTAAGATAGAAGTGGTCTATTTATACTAGCATTTTGGAGCCAATTTGGAGGTGTTTTTGGGGGGGGATAAGGTGATGTCAGCATAGTGGCATAGGATGGCTGTAGCGAGCAACTTGCTGCCAATGTGATGGGCATGGGTGGTTGGTTTAAATGCTGAAATGATTTTTTAGCAAATAAGGTGGCTAATGGTGACATTGGCCAACAACTAAGGAGGAATAGGGTAATCAAATGACATTGACCTTTTTGATTCAATTTAGACTAAAAAATGTTTTGATTAATATAAAAGTCTAAATTTGTAATTTGACATTTGTTTTAATCTTTCCTAATGTAATAGATGAGTTAAAATTGAGTTTTGGATCAATGATGGGCGAGTTATAAATGCTCAGACCATGAAAATGGCCTGCATGTATCGATACATTGCATAATGTATTGATACATTTGGACCAAAAACCTTGATGGTATCAATAGAATGAACATTGTATCAATACTATGAACCATTGTATCAATACTATGAGCCACTGTATTGATACATGTTGATATGTATCGATACATTTCTTTATGAAATCCATGTTTTGGTCCTGGCATGGCTTAATATCAATATATGAGGTCCTGTATTGTTATAGAGGGTTATGTATCGATACATCTACATGTTGTATCGATGCAAATAGGGACATTTCAAATTTTTGGCATGTTAGAGCATTGTATCGATACATAAGAACCATGTATCGATACATGAGAACCATGCATCGATACATTTACGTAAAGTTATGAATTTTCTCATATCGTTTGTCCCTGGATACCTTAAACAATGTCATTTAATGCCACATCATTGTATTTGCCTTTGATATGATCCCTAGGCCTTTTTGACCTCCTCAAAATACATTTTTGCTGGATGACAACGATCATCACCCTCTCTTACGTCCATGTTCTAGATTGCTAAAAATTAGCATGGACAAAATAAAGCGTCTACAGCTGGCCCTCTTTGACCATTGCTAAGAACAAGAATAAGGCAAAGATAAATGGACACGATTTTGTTCGAGGTGGACTAACATTTTTAGAACACTAGGTTGCTAGGTTTTCTAAGGTTTGACCCCCTTAGGTAGGTACAGAGTAACATGGATTTTTTGATGTGGGTGCCACCAGCTTGTGTGGGCTTTAACTCAAACTTAGGTGCCACTAGCTTATGGGCTTTGACTCACACTTAGTGCCACCAGTTCGTGTGGGCTTTGACTTAGGTGTCATGTGGCCAGCTTATGGGGGCTTTGACTTAGACTTGGTGCCACTAGCTCCTATAGGCTTTAACTCAGATGCCTCTAGCTCGTGTGAGCTTTGACTTAGACTTGGGTGCCACCAGCTTGTGTGGGCTTTGACTCAGGTGCTGCCAGCTAAAGGGTGCCACTGACTCATGGGCTTTAAAAAGGGTGCCATGACTTATGAGCTTTGACTTGGGTGCTGCCATCCTGTGCAAGCTATGACTTAGGTGCCCCTAGCTTGTGCAAGCTTAACTTTGACTTGGGTGCCAGCAGCTCATGTGCGCTTTGAATTAGGTGTCGCCAGCTCATGCAGGCTTTGACTCGGGTGCCGCTAGCTCATGCTGGCTTTGACTTAAACTTAGGTTCCACCAGTTCATGTGGGCTTTGACTTGGGTACCATTAGCTTGTATGGGCTTTGACTTTGACTTGGGTGCCACCAACTCATGTGGGCTTTGAAATGGTGCCATTGACTTGTGGGCTTCAAACATGGTGCCACTAACTTATGGGCTTTTAAAGGGTGCCATTAACTTATGGGCTTCAAAAAAGTGCCACTGACTTATGGGCTTAAAAAAGGTTCCACTGACTTGTGGACTTTGAAGAGGTGCCACTAACTTGTGGGCTTTTAAGGGGTGCCATTAACTTATGGGTTTAAAAAGCGTGCCACTAACTTATGGATATTAAAGAGGTGCCACTAGCTTGTGGGCTTTTAAAAGGGTGCCACTGACTTGTGGGCTTTAAAAGGTGCCACTGACTTGTGGGCTTTTAAAAGGGTGCCACTGACGTGTGGCGACAAAGTTTTTGAGAAAACTTTGACTACAAGCTTTTAAAAGTTCATGATAAAATTTCTTGATGAGAACGGTTTTGGTACTAGTTCTTGACAAAATTCTTGACAAAGCTTCTGATGAATGTTTTAACTAAAGTTTTTTTGACGACAATTTTTAGACAACAATTTCTTAACACCAACACTGTGACAGTAGTTGCTTGATAAAAAAGATTTTAACATGAGGTGATGAGAAGAAAAGGACCTTACCTGAATGACACTTGGTTTGCAAAGCTTAAAGTTCTTACCAGGAATTCCTTCAAGGTTTAGCAAACCTGGCTAGAAGTGATATTGTAAAAATAATGTATGATGGTAATATAAGTGCATAATATGAAATGCTATCATGATTGCATGATGTGAAGTGTAATTAAGAGATAGCTATAATTCTCCTTGTACATCATTTAGACTCTCAAAGGGATGGTGATTCGTCTTTGTTACAACCATGGACCAAAATTTTTCTTATCCTGCTAGGTATTATAGGTTATCACAAATCTACTGGGGATATAACCAAAAATCTTTTCCAAAGAATTTAGATTGTTGCATTTCCTGATTCGAAAGGCTCAATTATTTTCCTAACAATTGGAAAGCATTGTCAAAATTTTGGAGACTGTTTGCCTGATTTGGTTGATGTCTCTAGTTACGATAGGATTCTGTTAGAATGCATGGGTCGATTTTTGGTTAGCTTAAAATAGTTTTTTTTTTAGATGTGGCTTGTGAAAGCAACAAACAATTTGGCGAATGGTCATATTGAACGAGTGTTTGGACGCGAAAAGTGCATGATCTTGATGATCGAGGAGTAAGTAGAGTTCCCTGTGCTTTTCTTTTCCTTTTGATGTAATGTCAAGCTGTCTTTATGCATATTTTAGTTGATTATCAAACATTAACAGTTAAATGACAAGTGCAATGTGAAGTGTATAGGGGTTAAAAGAAACAAGATAATATTTATTCATGACAACAAAGAGACATAACTTGGTACATCTTTTGACAAACAGGTGATAGGGTGGTAAGAAGTATGATCTTTTTGGGCGAAAGATGCCTCTGACAATCATGACATGGATGTTCCTTAGGTGCTTTTCAGGATCTTTCTCGAACAATGAATGTGACTAGTATGAGCTGATCTTTGGAAGATCCCTAGGATTGCTTTGCTTTATTCTGTAAGTGATCTCAGTTCATGCCCCATCGAAATTGATCTTTTCAAGTCACCCTTATAGGTTTTTAACTGTAGTTGGGCTGGTTGCCCATATATCTTTTTTTCAGATTTTCCCCTGAACCCTTTTTGCTGTTTTTTTTTGTTTTCTTCTTTTTTTTATTATTTTTTCATCTTTTTTTGTTTTCACTTTTTTTTTGCTTTTTTTTATTTTTTTAAGGATGCCTTTTCAGGTTTTCAACCTTTACGTGTAATTTTTCTTGATGGAATTTGAGTTGACTAGGTTTAGCAAGGCATTGCCATCCATTTTTGACAACATTAAGCCCTTTCAGAGAAGGCTTGCTTCATGACATATGGTCTTTTCCAATTAGTGGTTCATTTGCCCTGCGTATCTTTGTGAATTGGGAGGATCTTTTTTTTAATACCAATTTACCTATGTACGATCGTCGTGGGTGCATCTTTTTGTTATGGGCTCGAATCATGCGTCTTTGATGCATTTGACCATGGCAGATGCATTTTTCCTTGATGAGCTCAAGCTAGTCGTATCTGTTCTTGACCCATTCATCCTTTTCAAGTTTGGTTTCCATCAAGACTCTAAGAAAAAGGATCTCAACTTTGATAAGCAATACAACTTCCATCCCATGACAAAAGAGAATGGTGTAGTGCTCGTGGAAGTTTAAACTAAGGTCTGAAAGGCATGAAATGCAAAGGATAGCTTCTCATGCCAGTCTTCATAAGTCTCGGCCATTTTCTTAACCATTCTTTTGATGTTTTTGTTGGCTGCCTTAACTGCCCCATTCATGTTTGGGTGATGAGGATGGAATTATCATATTGGATCATGAACTGTGAAAGGTCTGATGGTATGAAGCTTTCTTCGAAACCTTCTTCAGAATCAATCTTCACTAGTGCAAATTAACTATTCAAAATCGATCTTTAAAGACCCATTAGACACATCCATGTCATTATCGTTAGGAGACCTAAAAGGGTGAGGAAATAAATATTGCAAAAGGCACATACACAACCAAAAGATTTGGATAAAAATGGAGGCAAAAGAGTAATGGAGACAAAAAGGTTGAAAAGTGATTTAGACACACAATATGGAATGATATATGCAAAAGTCATTTCATTAATAATACTTGATAAAAATGCCCCTTACATAGACACCTACCTCCCTTTGGGCAAGGGTAGGTAGGTTTTTATTTCTTGACATCACATAAAAGAGACAAGAAAAGTGCAAGGGCTTCCGTCATGACCCCATCATCAAAATCAAGTTTTGGTGGAAGGACACAAATTCTATGGCCTAGTATCGATCATGTTTGCAGCTGGCTCAATGTGGTTTAGTAAAGGATTGGCAGCAATATTTGGTCTCTGGTTCATCCCAAACTGTAAGACTTTCGCGTTGATTGGATTTTGTATATTTCATTTGAAATACATCAATGTCATGCCCCATTACCCCAACATGGTATTCATAGTGGGCATTAGGGTTATACCATAGTGGGTATGGCAGCTTCTTTTCTAGGATATAGATTAAAGCCACTAAGTGATTTTAGATCAAGGTTTGGTAGAGCTCCTTATAGGTCATAGGGATGGGATCAAAATGTTGTCTTAGTTGACTTGCACCTCAATTGTTGATGCATTATTAGTTATTTGATTGGTATTTTGGTGGACTTATGGAGGCTAGCTTTATGGTGGGTTTGATGGGATTGCAAGGGATGGGTTATAAATGGTGGCATAGATTAGCTGTGGGGATATTGTAACGGGGTAAGAATATGGCATTCTTGAGTAGCGAGGGTTGGATGCTTGACCTTGTCTTGGCTGAGATGAGCCAGCATAGTTTTTTGCATTGGCCTCTTCTTCCCTTTTTTTACTAGTAGTGAGCTTCTTACTCGATCCAGCTATTTCCCTGACAAACATTCTACCACTTTTATTAGCAGCGTCAATCATTTCTCCAGAGAGAACCAAGTTTGCGAATTTCTTATTGGCATTTTCTATGAGCTTCTTGTAATAAGAAGCGTGTAAGGTGTGAATAAAAGTGACTGGCATCACTTTTTCTATAAGGGGACGCTGGACTAAGGCTACTTCTTCTCCCCTACCTTTAAGTGTATTGCCTAAAACTTTCAGTGGATCTTTTCTCAAAATTTATCAGGGAAAGTCGATCCAACACATGCTGGTATTGATTTAGAATGGCCTTAGCCAAGTCAGCCCATGATTGGATTTTGACATTATCTAGCTCATATACCACAAGCTACTACCCCAGTGAGGCTATGCTAGAAGCAATGGACGAGGAGCTTTTCATCTTTCTCATATCTGGCTATCTTTTGCAAGCACATTTGGACATGGACAGAAGGATCAGTCATTCCATTAAACTTTTCAAACTTTAGGACTTTAAACTTTAAGGGAATGACAAGGTTGGACACCATGGACAGTGATTGAGCGTCAAGAGCTTTGAACTTGTCACTTCCTTTGATAGTTTAGAGGCATTTTTCTAGTAGGTAAAATTTGCTTACTTCTTGCGTACTCATAGTGGACTTTTAACCTTCTGTTTTCTTTGTTTCCTCATGGTCAAGGGCTATCAGATCTACCGACGAAACTCCTGCATTCACCCCTTGAGTACTAGGAATAAATTGACCTATCGCAATGGGATTTAGGTAGATGACTGGCGAAGCCTGAGTGGCAGGTGAAGGAATAGCCTAATGTTCTTGTCTAGGTTCCCCTTGGGCGAGTTCTAGATTATTGGCAGGGGGACCTTCAACATTGGAAGGATTATTCCTCGTTTCAGCAGTGCTGGCTTACCCTTTTTCTCTCACAGAGGCTATCGTTAGTTCCATAAGTCTCACCATTTGAGTTTGCATTTTATTTTGCTGATGGAACATTTGGTCTTGTGATTCCTTAACCATTAGCTCAAGTCGCTCAATGTGAGCTTCATGATCACTCTCCATGATTTGTTTGCGGCGTCGCATCTTGTAGCAATGCAGGATGTTAGGTTCCATTTTCCTGATTGACCCTAGAGTCCCTTGCATTTTTATGGCCCTATTCCCGTATTAGACTTCTACTTGAAAATGTATTTATTGATAAGTGTTTATGATGTAATGATGAGTTAAGATAATGAATGACTGATGTAAGTGTAAAAAGGGTGAAAGTAAATATGGATTAGAGACAATTAAATCTTGGAACAGCTTCGGCAATAGCATCTTTCATAGAACCATAAAAAGGTCCCTTACTGAACACTGAACTAGAACAATTGTCTCAAAATTATTGTAGTCATGATAGTTATGATAAGATGATGCATGCACCAAAACACAAATAAAAGGAAACAAGTTAGTGAGATGTATAAGAGACAAATGTAAGAAATTAAGGAATTTGAGAATATCAGAAAAAAATTCATAACATGTCTCAAACCAAGGTGGTGAGACAAGAAATGGGCAGCGTATCAACATGCCAAGATGTGATCTATCCCTTCATGAGGTGATGCAATATCTTATTTGATGGAAAAATAATCGACCAGTGGTAATATTCATTTATCACCACTAATGTAGATGCGCGTTAAGCCGTGACTTGAACAGCATAACGGCTTACAGCATAAGACATTATGAATAATGATTTTTGTTCATCGTCACTTATTTATAGAAAGGTTAGCTATCATTCGGGCAGCATGACAGCATGTCTTGATAAATGATAAAAATGAAGATATGGGTGACAATTGTATACTCATTGTCACCTACATAATTATGGTAATTAAATGTAAAGGTTAGGAATGTTTCCCCGAGTGACCTTATTGTCTGAGTATTCTAACAGCATTCTGATATGGTTCAACACGGTTTAGCTTGTAGGGCTCACTATATGAGGTTTAAGTTGATGCCTGCATAGGTATCCGAATTGCTCCTTTATTTAGTAAGAACAATTGAGGGACCCGATCCTAGACCCATCATGAGTTTGGCAAAACAGGTTTGATCCGTTGGATGTATTTTTCTATACAAATACGGAGGGTTACTCACGAGAGACATAGGTAATTTATGTTCGAGAATTTATTGCCATGCCTATAAGGAGGGTTACTCACGAAGGCGGATAACTCACTTCCTTTTAATGATTGGGTTGTAACCATGCCATGGAGTTTGGCGGGACACTAATGCACATGCAAGTGCGCGGTGTGCGATGGGGAAATAAACAAACCTTTTTGTTCACTTTCGTATTACCATTTTTATTAAAATAATGATTATTCGAAAATAAGACATTCCTGACAATTATATGAAACAAAATATTAGTTGACGAAATGAAGAAAAGGGTTACGGTTAAATACTGACCGAAGATCAAAAGAACCAAGAACCTAGCAAGACACGAGTTATTGGCCTAACTCTTTATAATGTCCCTAGTGGAG
>JAQSVH010020168.1:0-11209 GCA_029448705.1 Adansonia digitata | reverse complement strand
AAATTCATTATTTTCTACTTGTATCACTTCATACTCTTCAAGTCTATTTGTATCTTATTCTTTTTGTACTTAAATTCCAGCAAACATCTACCTACTAGAGGTTTAATTAGTTTGCAAAATACTTCTTTCATTTCACAAAAGGGGTTATGTGAATGTGAGTGAAAATACTTAAGAGTTTGGGGTATAATTCTCAAAGTATTTGAAAGGTTCTATCTAAGCCTTAAAGGATAGTTGTGTAAGGTTATACCTTAGTTTTAAAGGTAACAATTTCGTTTGTGAATTGTGGGAATCACCTTGGTAAGAAAGTACCAAAAAGAGATAACATAGGTGCCAAATTAAAGGATCGAACCTCTATACATTCATTATTGATTTTTCTCTCTTCCTTATCTTATTTTAAGTTTCAAATTTACAAAGTTTTTATAGAACCAATTCACCCCCTCTTGTTTCAATCTCTCCATTGAAGTTAACAGAGTATGTTTAAATGAATCCCCATTTTATTTATTTTATTTGTTCATTGAAGTAATCATTGATTGTGTGATTAATAAAACTTATTTGCCTTGTCCTTTAGAATCAAATCGCCATTGCCATGGTTTATTATTTAAATTCAAATTTGAAAAAAAATTAAGGCAATATTCTTAAAAGGGGCTTTTACCGAGTCTTTCGGCTGTTTGTATTAGTACCTAATCTAAAACTATCATTTTCTAATACTTTTAAGCTTAACAAAAATTCTATGTTCCATCAAACTTCAAAAAATATAAGAAATTTTGAATTCATAAAATCCAAACTAATTATCTTAAAATTCATCACATATTTTAAAAGATTATGACTAAATACTAAAATTAAAACCAAAAGACCTAAACTTAAGATAATATATGTCTAGATGGTTCTGATTTTAGGGCATAGTAAGGGTACTAATTCTTCCCCAATTGTAATCGACTCTCGAACTCAATTTTTACTCTAATTAAAATAAATCCTTTTAAAAATAAAATTTTAAAAATTAAAAAGCGTTTAATAGGTGTTCAATCACACCTAGCCTAAAAAGATTAATGGAGACTTCAATTTTCTAGTTATTTCATAATAGCCTTACAGAAAAATTAGGCTAACGATTCACTTCGATGACTTAGCCTCAGTTTAAATATTTTTCAAAGTCTAATATGTCGAGATTTGTGTTTTGGCAAGTTATGACATTCATGAAGTAATAACATGTATTCATGCATTTTCATGCATTTTTCCTTTATGTGACCAAGTTGTAATAATGCGCTTTGTGCATTCTTTGTTGAAAACTTGACATTGTGATGACCATATTTTCCTTTAAAGAATTCAAACATTTCATGTTTTTGCCATGATCTGATGTATTTCTCCTTTTGTTTATGATTTTCATGATGTTTACCATATGTTTAAGCTATTGTTTGATGTTTTGTGATGAAAAGTGATTGACCATAGTTTATAAATAAGTTTGGCTATGATGAACATGTCCATGATCTTATGATTTTTCTGTTGCTTTGATGATTTGGTTTGAGTTTTTTTAGATGTTTGATGAAATAAGGATGAAATGTAAAACATAAAGTTGGTTATTATTCTTTGGTAGGTTCAGCCATGATAAACTTGTCCATTATCTTGCATTTTTCTTTGTTGCCTTGATGATTCGGTTTAAGTTTATTATTTTTTGATGAAATATAAAGTATAAAGTTGGCTATCGTTCTTTGGTAAATTCGGCCATGGTGATGTATGTGTCATGATCTTATGCTTTTCTTTGCTTCTTTATGATTTAGATTGAGTTTGCTATGTGTTTTGTATGTTTGCTTGCGTTAAGGAGCAAACATGGTGTAAGGGCCTATGATCTTAAGGTTCCAAAGCCTTAAGTGCTCTAGGAGAGTTGAGCATAATGCTTGTGTGACCATTAAGGCGCTAATCATGTTTGATTAGTCAAAATTGTTTCCAAACTTCCCACTGATGGGTTAGAGTCGCCGAAATTAATGACCCAACCTTATCCCATTATTTTCACTACAATCTCACATTACAAACCTGGTACTTGTTAAACTATCTTATTTGGAGTTACAAATATATTATTACAAGAATGTTTGCCTCACTTTATTGTGGATTTAGACTTTTTCTATAATTTTAATTATATTAAATAGAATTATTTATTTAAAAATTTATTAGATACTTTAATATATATTTAATATTAAAATAATTATATTTTAATTTAAAAATTAAATATTTTAAGTTACATCATTCTTACAAATAAAAAATATATTACTAAATCAATTTTAAATAATAAAATATAAAACTATAAGATTTAACTTTTTTAAAATGACATGACTATCATACAA
Source organism: Adansonia digitata (assembly GCA_029448705.1). NCBI lineage: Eukaryota > Viridiplantae > Streptophyta > Magnoliopsida > Malvales > Malvaceae > Adansonia > Adansonia digitata. Next base: position 8,876 of record JAQSVH010020168.1, on the reverse strand, counting down.
AAATAAAATTTAAATCAATTTTTAACCAATCGGATTTCATTTTTCAATTTTGAGAGCCCAAATTGACCAAAAATGTTCTTTTTTCTCTATAAAAATATTTGTAAAATCCTTTTTTCATATAAAAATTTGTCTATTGCTTTATTCATAATCATTTAATATAACAGTATCATAAACATTTTTAATTAATATATACATTTTGTAACTCTCTCAAAAATTTTTCTTTATTCTTTCTTTACAAATAATTATTTGTTTATTATAATGAAATTAAATGATAAATATTTTTGGTTTATCTTTCTAATTTCTATAAGAAAAAACTTACAAATTTCTTATTTTAATATTTATTATAGTACCCAATCTATGTTCTAATTTTCTCTTAACTTTGAAAAAAAAAAAAAGACCATTCTCATTCTCTACTATTATGTTTAATTTACTGAAATAGAATAGAACTATAATAGAATAGTTATTTTGCCGAAATGAAATAGCTATCGTAGTAGTTTGGTTCAATTGAATAAAATATCATGAGATTGGAATCCTCTAAAGTAATTTTGTATTCCACCTAAGGCTAGAATAGCTATTTAGTAGGATAGGTATGGAATGGCTATTCTAGCCTTGGATAGAATAAGACTATAATTGAGTATTCTGTAGAATGGGCCATTCAACGAACCAAACGACCGCATCACTATAGCATACTGAATCAACCCGTAATGAAATAACTATTACAATGAAACAAATATGCTATAAAAGATTAAGGATAGTTTTATATTAATACAATGTATAATTTCAATTATATTCAATAATAATTATTAAAAATATTTTTACATATTTGAATCTATATTTATATATTAAAATAATTATATTTTAATCTAAAAATAAATATTTCATATTAAATCTTTAATTCCTCCTAAATGAAAAGGATTATTACTAAATAAATTTGAAATAATAAGACAAAAAACCTACAAAATTTAACTTGTTTAAAAATCAAATGACAAGTTTATCAAAAAAAACCTTAAGTCAATTTTTTTTATTAATCAGATTTCACTTTTTCTAGTTGTGAGAATCCAAATCAACCAATTATTTTACATATTTTTCTTTTTCTCATCTTAAAATATAAACAAATAATTGCAAAATCCTTTTTTCATATATATATATATATATTTATTTATTTCTTTATTAATAATTATTAATTATAATAACAGTAGATAATAAATATTTTTATTTTATTGATTCATTTTGTAGTTTTTTCAAAACTCTTTTTTTTCAGTTAGATTACATTTTTCCAATAAAAATATTATTATTTTCACAAATAGTTATTTATTATAATGATGATAAACAATAATTTTTTTGTCCACTAATTAATTGTGTAATTCTTTCTAAATTTTTGCCACAAAAGTAAAGTTGTCAGTATCACTAGATATACAGTTTTGTTCTAGTATTGGTACCAATATGTTTTGATATACAATTTTGAGATTATCAACATTGTAATTTTTTTCATAGACATAACCTCTTATCCTGTTCTTAATAAAAGATATATTATATACACATGCAAATATACATTCATTACATAAGTATATGTATGTATATATGCAAATATCAATTTTGAATTTATAAATATTCATTATTCAAAATTTGTAAATATCAAATAAATAAAATAAATACAAAAACATATTTTTCTATGAATTAGGTTGAGTCAAATTTGTATTAAATTTAAGTAAAATATCAATATTATTTTTTATCTATTTAGATTTAGTCCAATTCAAAATATAAGTAACCTTTTAAGTCGACCCAAATTGCAAAGGACATGCCCAGGCCTGCCCAGATTCTGGGCGTCAACGTGGAGGCCCGAAATTTTGCTTTCTTTTCTTCTTATTTCCATTTAACCTCGAGTTTGAAGTCTCCTTTTGCAGTCAGTTTTTATTCTTTTCTAGGAAAATATTCTTCGAGGAAACAAGGTGTATACCGTCTAAAAGATTTTTGTTAAAATTATAAAATAAAATAAATAATTATATATTAAATATTATATCATATATAATCAATAATTATATAAAAATATTACACAAATTTAAAATTTTATGTTCAAAGCTTAACCTATACAGAAAGTGGTGTCTGATTTTGTCTAATTTTTTGTTTTTGAGCTTAAACTTCTTATTAAAAACCTTTAAATATTGGACGAATAGTTGAATCGAGACGAATAACTCCACATAAACAAACCCAGTCTGCAACCCCTGAGTAGACAAGAAAGGTTTTCTCGGAGCAATCCCTTAGGATCCAGACCCAGCTGTCAACTTTTCCGTATGAGTATTCGGTGCATGTGTCAGTCCGTGGAAGAGTGAAAGGGTCTCCCATACTGAGGGTTCGCCGCGGCTGGAGACGTACAACTAAAACTCCTAACGATTTTCCCAAATAAATTATCTGACATGTGTTCCTCGCAACTTTCTTTTCTGACTCTCCTCCTATATTTAGTTTCTTTTTGGTCTATATATCCATTATCTTTTTTTTAATTTAATTTAATTTAATTTTCTCCTAATTCATCCATGGAGTCTAATAAGCTTCTTCAGCAATGGATGCTGCCTATTTCATTTTTGTTACTACTCTCAAACTTGCAAAACTGGGCTAATGCAGAAGAACCCCAGGTGCCCTGCTACTTTATTTTTGGAGACTCATTATCCGATAGTGGGAACAATAATCACCTTAAAACGTTAGCCAAAGTAAACTATCGACCATACGGAATTGACTTCCCCAAAGGACCAACAGGAAGGTTTAGCAATGGCCGAAACATGCAAGATGTTATTGGTTTGCCTTCGTTTGTCCTGCATTCGAAGTCTTTAATTTGTTTTCAAGCTTAGACAGTTTTCTCTTTGCAAAGATGAATCTACATTAATGCCTTTTGGTTCCTTGCTAAATTATTGCCATCTAAATTAATTAAATTAATTACCATCGGCTATGAAATAATTATATGTTAATCCCACTGCATGTCTTTATTCTTGGCATTGATATTGTGGATATATACTGGCATTGATATTGTCCACCAATATTCTTCGATTAATATATTTGTTTTTCATTTTTTTCTATATGATGACAGTTGAACTTCTTGGTTTCGAAGACTATATGCCTCCCTTCGCCAAATCGAAAAGGGAAAACATTCTCAAAGGTGTGAATTATGCGTCTGGTTCAGCGGGTATTCGCGATGAGACTGGAAAGCAATTGGTAAATTAAAAAAATTTATATTTATGTATCATCAACAAATATTATTGATAAATCATATCATATCATTTATTAATAAATTGAGTTACTTATATTTATATTATAAATTTTAAAATTTTATATTTGCTAGACGTTTTCATATGGTAACCTTTGTATAGCATCAAAGACAAACTCGATTTTAAATGCATTCATCTTCGGATTGATCATGTTTTTTTTTTTTTTTTTTTAAATTTCTTTTTACTTTTGAAAAGAAGTTTGCTGAGGTTGAGCTTATAACTAATGAAAAGGTCAAAGAAAAATCCGCCAATTGCATCTCAATTATTTATTGAGAAACTAGACTATGTCTAGCCTTTATATTCTTTGAAAAATTCTCTTCATTTTTGGCCATAAATTAGTTTATCTTCTTTTCAATTATTTAGCTTCAGGTTGCTTCATATTTATGCAGGAATCATAATATACATGATATTTGATATATTAATATAAATGTCATGGCATAAAGAGTTGAGTTAGAATTTCCCTTTCAATCAAAATTGTATAGTACTTGTTGAAAACAGTGAAGCGGCAGCTATTCCAAAACAGTACAAAGTTTCTTGTGTTTTTTGCAGGGTCTTCGAGTACCCCTGAACCAGCAAATAAAAAATCACAAAACCATAATTTCAAGAATTCATAGGGTATTAGGAAATGATTCATCCGCAAAGAAGCTTCTAAGTCAATGCATTTACTCCATTCAAATCGGTAGCAATGACTACATTAACAATTATTTCAAGCCCAAGTTCTACAACACCAGCCGCCAATACACGCCACACCAATTTGCTGAGGTGCTTGTTCAACAATATTCACAGCAAATAAAGGTTATTTATTTTCTACTATAGATGAAATCGTTAATCATTCTCAGCCTTGCCATATGACTGCTCTCAACTGATCATTACTACCAGACTTTGTACGCCACTGGGGCGAGGAACTTTGCCTTGTATGGACTGGGGACAATTGGTTGCACTCCTGATGCAATTGCAACGTACGGAACCAATGGCTCTCTCTGCGTAGACAACTTGAACGATGCTGTCAGGCTTTTCAATGACAGACTTAAGCCTCTTGTCAAGGAACTAAACACCAATCTAACCGATGCTAAATTTACCTATCTTAATCCAGCTGCAAATCCAGTTGTTCTTTTAACATTAGGTAAATAAATTCGTAATTATGTTGTTTTTCTTTTTCTTTTTTTCCTTGTCATTGAATTATCAAGGACTTAAAAAGGGTCTTCTTGATTTTTCTTTTTTTCATGTTTGACAGTGACGAATAGTTCATGCTGCAAAGCTGGGGCTGGTGGTGGAGAGCTTTGTATACCTAATTCACAGCCATGTAGTAACCGAAACCAATACGTGTTTTGGGATGGAGTCCACCCTACCGATGCTTTTAATGAGCTCGTTGCCGAAAGTGCATATGGTACAAAGTCCCTAAACGAGGCTCAACCATTTAACATTCAGTCATTAGCAAAGCAAATCAAGTCATGATCTGGAATCAGGAATCTTACGGTGCATTTGGAGGTGAACAGAATCCAATGCCTCAGTCGTGTCAAATGCATACAGGATGCATTTCGATAGCACCTGCGGTGCAAAACTGATGACTGCTACCCGGTGGAGAGCATTGGACCCCTAGTAGTGAAAAAGTTACACTTTACCACTCTTATTTTATTTTTTTTAATTTTTTATTTAAAAGCTTTTAATTCTTTGAAATATATGTTTATATTTAATATAATAAATAAATTTATATAATTATTTAAAATATATAAAAATAATTAATCAATATATTTTTATATTAATATCCTTAATAATCATTTTCATTCTCATCTCATTGTCACCGTTATATTTGCATTTAAATAATATATCTCATTATTAATTTTAATGCTACTACTACATAATTAATGTCACCATTATCGTAAGGTACCCCTCGAGGGAATACATCCAATTATATATATTTTGGTTTTGGCATGGTAGAGTGAGAAAGAGGTGTTCCTTGATTGGGTTTGAGGAGATTCTTGAAAGAATCACTCATTCGATTAGTCTCTAATGGCCAACACCAAGTGACCAAAAAATTAGAGTCGTTATCGATCATGTGACGTAGGTATAATCAGACACTTACTGAAACCAGCATTTTGAGTTACTAAACTCAAATATGTGATTTTAAAGTTTGCATAAACTAGAGTTTGGTTGGGCTCGGGAGTTATTTATGCATGGGGAATGATTAGTACTCTTATGATGTCTTACCTTGATACCATCTAGCCGTAGCTTATCTTGGATTTGGTTTTTTGCATTTTAATTTGTCAATATTTTTATATAATCTCCTTTAATGCTTAAATGAATTTCAAAAATAATAAACTTGAGTTTTTTTTTTTTTACAAATTTTAGATCCACTATATCCTTAATTGGTAAGGGAAGCCAGACATAAGGCTTTTACTGAAATGATCTCCAACTTAATTTTGAAAAAGGTACTTCAGATTAGGCACTCAGGCCCTAACAAGAAGCATTGCCTTTATAATTTTTGAAAATATTTATTTTTTAAAAATATGGATGCACGTTTATTACCAACAAAAGAAAAGTGTTAGTAACTCATGAAATTATAATAAATATTGCAAAAAATAAATAAATAAATAAATAAAACATAGAATGAAGATTCGCTGGGAGATACAGTTTGACCTATATATATAATATATATAAAAGTACCAACTCTAAAATCTTAAATAATGAGCGACATATTTATCTTGATAATTTATAGTATTAATTATTATGCCCTTAATTAATTAATAATTTTTTATTAAAATTAAATATATTGAGTAATTTTATTTATTTCCTTGTTAACTTAGAATTAATATAAACCTTTCTTTATTGGTATATCTTTTATTATTATCAACTAATTTTTTATAAGTGAAGTTTTATTAAATTAAAATATCACGTAATCTTTAATTATTAATCTATAAGTCCTTACTAAACTTTTCTTAATTGATATGTCTTTTCTATTATTAACTAATTTTTAATCTAAATTTTCCGAACCGATATTATTATCAACTAATTTTTTGTAAGTGAAGTTTTATTAAATTAAAATATCACGTAATCTTTAATCATTAATTATTTTTTTTATTAATCTATAAGTCCCTACTAAACTTTTCTTAATTGATATGTCTTTTTTATTAGTAACTAATTTTTAATCTAAATTTTTCAAACTGATTTTTGGTTAATATCGGAGTTTTTAATAAATATTTTCTTATTAGGTTATGACATTGGAAATCGTTACTTTTTTTTTTATTAGTATTGAAATATTTATTAAAGTAAACTTTTTAATTGATATTTTTTATAAATAAAACAATAAATAAAATTTTATTTTTAAAAAATGAATATTAGTAAAAAATGCTAATACAAATGTAATTTTAACTTACTAATTTTGGATCATTAAAAAAGAAAGAAACGAAATAAAGATACAGAAAAAAAGCGACAGTTGGTTTTGGACAGATTGTTTTTATTCATTTGTTTATTTGTAATAGTAAGAAAAGTTAAAGAGAAATAGTATCATGATCTTTTCTCAATACATAACATTATGTTGTAGTAAAATCAAATATAAAAACTAAGTCTGTCATTTTATTGACGATTGTTATTAATAAATTTTAAAATATTTAACTATATCATAAATATTAGAATTTTTTATTATTAAATTATGAAAGAATTTGAATAAATAATTTTTATATGCAACTATAAATGTTTGGTGACTATATATAAAATTGTTTTCTTAATTAGTTGATTATATACATGAAATAATTACTTGTATATATATTTAGTTTTGAAAGTTAATTAGAATGTGAAGCAATTTTGTGTTTTTTATTTTTTGTTTATTTTATTCTTTTATTAAATTTGTATTATCTATAATTTATATTACAGATGAATAAAAGTAGCATATTACTATTATTATTATTATTATTTAAAAATTTTTTATTTTTGCAGGATCAATTAAATTTTAGAAAGAGACTCAATATGTTAAATATATATTTTTGGTTTGATATATTAGTATTATAATTAGTTAAATGCATTTTTTTTAGTTTCTGTTTATTATTGATATAATTACTGATCAATACTGCTTATTTCTTAAGTGAAACAATTTTAATTAAATGATAATGATAATAGTATTAAAACATTTTTACTATTCTAGACAAATACTTAGAATCCAAATTGAAAATTATCTTATGCTTAGAATCATAAAACTATATTTTTAATTATTATAGATATTTAAAGAATAGCAAAATGAATTCAAAATATTTGATTGAATCTAATTGAATTAGATAAAATAGTTGTCATTTATTTTCCTCTTTTATTTCTTTGAAATTATTTTCCAAAGTATCTAATCTAAAAATAATTACGAATAAATGGGAAGTCTCTTTCAACATATTATTTTGGGTTATTCTTTTTCATGATAATAGGTAGACTTAAAAGTAAAGGGTAAAAATAATTAAGAGAAGGATTTCAACCATATTTTATGTACAAATATCTTGAAATCAAAATATTATAAGTATTTTATAATATAAATAATATGATTAATACCCTTATAATAATATGAATTAGATGATGGTTTTTTTTTCCCCCTAAATGGCTTACACTAGATGATTTATCATTGTTTATCAATTAAAGAAACTTATTTATACTAATTAAAAAGAAAATTTAAATATACAACTACAATCCATAACAATTTTTAATTCAGAAAATGTTTAAGACTAATTACTTTAAGATATAGAAATATTATCTAGATAGTTGTTGAAAACTGACATATCTATTAATTTTAAAATTTTGGATATTCCATTTTTAATTAGTAATAAAATGTATAAAGAAACTTACCTGAATTTATAATATATATTACTAATATATGAAGTTATAATGATAAAACTAATCCATATAACTTCAAATTATCCATTATGGAGGTAAAAAGGTTTCATTCATTTGTATTGCAAAATCAAGAAAAAATTCAATCAATAGTTGATGTTGTTATGATAAATTGATTAGACTAAATTCATAGATTTGAAAGTTGGTAATACATTGTTGATTTTTAAGATTTTTTCGCAATATTTTTTTCAACTATACATATAGTTAACGTAGGAAGTTAGAGTATAAATTGATTTTGGATATATTTTTAGTTTGCTTTCCATCAAATTAATATTATATCATGGTATATATGATTTATGCAAAAAAAAAATGAAAATTATAACTTTTCATTTAATCTATCCAAATAAAATTTAGCCAATAAGTTACGGCATATTTGTAATATAATCACTAATAAAAAAAATACTTCTTTCTTTAATGCTAAATATTTATTAAGTAATAATAAACATGAACTTAAACATGTTTTAGTATGAAAATTGTAACACATCATAATTATAATTATAATTAATTTATAATGGCGCATTTTTGTATGAAAATTGTGCCACTTTTTGTTAGTTATTTGTCATTTATTTTTGAATTATGTCTTTTTATAATTAATCAACTTCTATTACATTATTGTTTATAATTAATTAATTTTAATTGGTTAATAACTTAATAATAAAACTTATATCTCATATAAATCAAATAAATTATTATACTTGTATGTATCATTATTTTTATTTTTTAAAATAAAATATTATTTTCCTATTATATGAATAT
>JAQSVH010020157.1:0-11211 GCA_029448705.1 Adansonia digitata | reverse complement strand
AAATTTTTTTAATATTATAACATATTTTTAGTAATAAAATGATCTTTTTAAGTCCAACAAACTTTTGAACAAAAATAATTTTTTCCTATCCCAACTTATTTTATTTTAACCAAATGAGATATACTTTTTATTTTATTATTATTATAAGGTTAAATTCACACAAACTCAAGTTGAGTTGAAGCATTAGCTAGCAAGTCAATTATATAAGATATAAATAAATATATATATATATATATATAAAGAATTTATTTATATTTATGTAAAATTAAAATATATTAGATTTTTTTAAATCATTGCTTAGTACTCATCCAACAATTGACAGTTTTACATATAAACTTTGCTATTTACTTATTTACTAGCTGTAATTATTTATTAAGGAAATCATTCCTTAAAATTAATTAATATCAAAATAAAGATACTAATTAATATTATAGATTCATTTTTATTTAAAAGATTGTAAAGATGTGCTAAAATAACTGAAAATTATGGAGATCAAACGTGGAAGAAAAATATTTATATAGAATTTCAATAAGAAAAGATTGAGTAAATCAACAAAATAATTGAATGAGGTTAATCAATGAGAAAATATAATAATTATAAAATATATAAAGGAATTAGATTTGATGGAGATAATCATAAGTATATCTCCTTTCTGCTAATTTAAGAGGTAAGGAATTTTAGTACCATTAAAATAGTAATATTTTTTGATATATACAAAAATTAATAAAAGTTTATTAAGAATTTTTATATTATTATAAAAATAATATTTTAATTTTCATATTATTAAATTTAATATTTTAATTCTTATATTTTTAATTATAGTGAATAAAGAAAAACAATTAATGGTATTAAAAATTATTTGAATGTTCATAAAATACTAACGTAATATATGACATGAAATTTTAAATTTTATAAAAAATCTAAACTTATTTTTTTATAAAATTTAAAATTTTATATCAAATGATACATTGATATTTTTTATATTTAAATGGTATTTATTAACACCGTTAACTATTTTTTTATTTACTATAATTTTAAAAATATAAAAATTATAATATTAAAATTTATATCAATAATATAAAAATTAAAATACTTTTATTTATCATGATATAAAAATTTATAATAAACTTTTACCTATAAAAAATTTATTTTGATTGATGCCATTATCCATGGACGCACAATGCTTGAAAAGACCCTCAATTTATCCATAAAGTGTAATGCCGCAGCTCATTGGGATAAAGTTCGAGTACATCCTCGTGGTATCATCCCTCTAATTTTTTTTTTTTTTTTTCGGGTAGGGTATCAAAATTTATAGATGTAGTGCCAACGATTTAAACAAATCCAAGTTAAAATAAAAATATAGCGAATTCACAATATTTTTTAATTAAAAATTTAATTCAATTAATTTATATAAACATAATTATTTGTGTTTAATAAGTAATGTGTAATAAATTTAAAATTTAAACTTTTACACACATATACCTTCCTTTATTTTTAAATTTTACTTTTTTTAATAAAAAAATTGCATTATGTTAAAAGCAAGCAGTAATTAGGGTTTAATATTGGAAATATTGAGATTTATTGTTAAATCTGCGTAAAAAATTAACCATCCATGACTTATATCTATATACATATTCTATCCACATCTATAATGGATTATTTATCTACAGTTATGAGTATTTTTATTCTTTATATTTTTGAATTATTATTTTAATATTTTATTATAAATATTAATCAGATTTATCTCATTGTAAATAAAAATTCTAATCACGTTAAAAGATAATATAATATTTTTGTTATAACTTATGATATTTATCTATTATGTAAATAAGAATTTAATTGCATTTTTTTTTGTAATTCTCATAGTATTAAATAATTTGAATTTCAAATTTTATATTTTAAAAATTATTTTTATTTTATATTTATATAAAATAAAGAAAAAAATTAACTTGCGCCATGATAAAATCAAGATGCAAAAGGCTGACAAGCTAAGCCAAATACCAAGAACTTAAAATTGGGCCTGAATTTTAATGTTCATCCCCCTAAATCCAGTTTAAAACTTTGCCCATCCACTTTGACACTATTAAAACCCTTTCTAAAGCACCTAAAATTGGGCCAAAAACGCTAAAGGGCAGTCCATAAATAATCCTCATTGGAAGTTAGTGAACGGTGGAGATATAACAATCTAGAAAGATCTCAACGGCTGCGATCGGTGTTCGGTGCTTCGGTGATGTTAGCACTTAGCTAAGACAATTAAGAAGAAACCGTCCTCAGGGGGAGATCGAAAATTCTGGCGGCTCCCAAGACCAGGAAAACGAATAACTTGATGGAAAAGAAAGAAATAAAAACTAGCCCATTAAATTTGGAAAAACGAAAAGAAATATTGTAAGGGGGAAAAAAAAAAAAAAAAAGGTTGACGAGAAAGTGAAGACTGAGGGAAAAATGGTGCTGTGGGAGATCACATTGGCAACGGCTTATTTCTTAGGGCTTAAACGAACTTACAGGCTTGCTTTGAAGATTCAGCGACGGATTATTAGCCCTAAGCATCCTAGAGTCCGACAATTTGTTCACAGGTAAAGAGATTTTGTCACTTTTTATCTTTGTTTTTACTAATTATTTTTTTAATCTACTGCTTTATATATTTCCGGTTTTGATTGATTTTGTATTGTATTAAGGGTTTCGTTTGGTTTGTCTTTTTTTTTTAATTATTTTTTATTATTTTTTTTGCTGATTAATATCGGTGTACTTATTCTATTTTGAAAGATTTTTAACCGTGAAATACCAGTAGTACTATTTGTCAATGGGCGCATGAGTTATTGACATGGATATATGAAATTGAATAGGTATTAGGCTTATGATGGGGCACATAGAACAATGTTTCACTTTCAGAGGATTTAATCAATTCGTGAAAAATTTCATCCTTAGTAATTAACTGCCTTCTTTCAATGTTTTCTCTATTGATGTCTGTTTTCATACATCTTGGATATTTGGCTTATAGGGTTTAAGATTACTTGCATCTCTTCCGAAAGAAGTTCAGAGAATTAAGGTCTGCAGCCTGTGAGAACTGGTCATTGTGGTCAAATTAGGGCTTGTTTCACTCCCCCCCCTTTTTTTTTTCTTTTTTGCCTTTTTTTCATTGATGATACTTGCATTGCGTACAGAGTCCATGTTGGACATAGGGACAATTTGAAACTGTCATAGGACTAGGGGATGGTTTGCATTTCTCCTCTTATTTTCTGTATTTGATTCCTTTTTGCAATACAGTATGAATATAGTTTGCAACATTTCTTATCAGTTAGATCATAGATGCATTCATGTTAAACTTTTACATAAATAGGCAAAGTCAGTCTTAACTTTTACTGACATGTATATGCTAGAAAGGCATATTCTTCTGACCAGCTCATTAGTTCTGAGAAATGGTTTGAAATAATCATGTGAATACTCTGTATTCTTACTTCTACTCAACAAAACTTTCCCCTGCGGACATGCCTATGGTTTTTAATTGAGCATATGAATGTGCCACTTGAAGCCACAATTACATAAAAATTTATATTTTGCCTGACTGTTATGACTGAATACTCAGTTGTTTTTTTAGGGAAAAGTAAAGATTTGTGCCCATGTATCTGTCTGAAAGAGTCAAGTTTTTTTTTTTTTAAGTCGGCTAAAGTATGCGAGGAAGAAGACTGTCCTGTCTGTACATCAATCAATTGCTTTTGCCTTTACAATTAGGTTCTTGCATGTTCATTAAAAATGTCTACAAAATATTTTATGTTTACTTAAATGTTTTGGTTGAGATCTACTCATGGCAAGCAATAAGTTATATCCTCTCTCTTTCTCTTTAGTGCAGTGTGTTATCATGAAAAATATCAGATATGAATCAGCAGTAAATCAATTAGTGAATTGATACGTTAGCAAACAAGGTGCAGGAACTCATTCTTGTAATCTATGCTTTTTTCCTTGAGTTTTATCAATGTTGCAGGAATTTTAATTTTGTGATCCCGTTGCTTCATGTTTTTATTAGTGGTGAGTTTCGTGTCTATGGAAGAGCGCAATCCTGAATATCATCATTGCAAGGATTTGGACTGGGAAGACTTTCTTTAACTTTTGTTTTCTTTCTTTTCTAAATTGGAATCTGTCATCTTTTCTGCCTTCAGGCGAACGCGTGCTGTATTTGATGTAGCACTCAAGGTTCACAAGAACATACAGCAGAGAGACTTAGAAGTTGGTCGGAATCTTGGTAACTGGATACTCCGATGGCTTGATAAAATGAAACCTTCAGCTCAGATCCGAGCTCCAACCCACCAGAAACCCCACCATTATGCTGCCAAAGCAAATATGAATGTTCCAAAGCAAGCGACAAATTCATCCTCATTGAAAACTCCGCGAAGCATCCAGACACCACAAAAACATGAAGCTGATAGGCATCTTTTTAGCTCATCAACAAATATGTGGCCTAAATCCTTTCCTCCAATTGTAATGATGATGCGGCCACCAAGTGCTGCTGGAAACATGACTCAATTCAGGCATTTGAGCGTTAATGGACCTGACGCATTGAGGCTAAACTGCGCAAGAGGAGAGGGGGTAATTAGAAAGGATATAATGCAATGGATGATGCGCAAGTGAAGGTGAAAAGCCGTTTATGTCTGCATTTGTTAGAACTTAAAACTATGAAACTTTTGTGGGAAGCGCTAAGTTGGTTGCTGCGAGACTGTTATTATGAATGGGCACAGTGCTTTGGATGCTGCAAGATTACTTAAGGCGTTTTGATTCGATAATAAATTTTCCTCACTGTCATTTCATCTGCTTTTTGTATATTCTCTTGGTGTGTCTATATTTTTCCAGCATTCCGTTGCTTGGGGGAACATAGATTATTTGATTGTCCAAGGCAACGTCCTGGTATTGTCGTTGCGTTGAACAAACAAAAATCTGGGAATCATGTGTGCCACGGCGGCACGTCTGATGCGTACTGAATTAAATGGCAAATTTCTTTGGACAAACTTTTGTCAGACCTAGAATTGGATTTTAGTGGGCTACTTTTTTCCGTCATCCAATAATTTCCCAAACTCCAATACATCACTTAATCGATGCGGTATTTAAAATTCTGGACTTCGTCGATTTCCATTTTTTTCATCATTTTCTTTTGCCCCTGAGTTAAAAATATTAACTCAATTATAATTAATAAAAAATTTACCGTAATATGTTATAAAAAACTTGATATAAATGTCTATTTTTTTTAAAAAAATACCTAATTAAAAATATATTTTTTGTATTTTTAAAAATATCCTTTATTCATATTTCATCCATTAACGTAGTGATTTTGTTTAATTTAATATAAATAAACTAGTTTAAAACGGGTTTGATCTAATTGATACTTCATTATTATACCTACTATTTGTCCTTGGTTGAATAAACTCTGAGACTACAGGACTTGAAATTAATATTTTCAAAAACTTCAGTGACTAAACTCCAATTTGACCATATCATGATTATTGATTCTATTAATTAAAAAAATAATAGAACAAAAGTCCTCCGAAACCCCCAAAACATTCTCAAGTTCCAACCCTTCCTCTGCATTTTCCTCAATCTCTCTGCCCCTGAAATAATAGACTTTGAATCTTCCCATTCTCTCTCACCGGAATTCTTGAATTCAAGCTAGCTCTTGCAAAGGTAGTTTCACTCATTCTTTCGAATCCTTTTCTTGAGTTTTTCCTCTTTTTTTGCACTTTAAATGTTAGAAGCTTCATGATGGGATCTTTCGACCCAATTCGAAAACGTAGATGCTGATTACATCCTCAAAATCATTTTTTTTATTATGTAGAATGGAATTAGCGGATCGAGCAGTTGGGTTACTATTATCTTTTATCAGCGTCTCCATATTCACATATTATACGTTTTGGGTCATCATCCTGGTCAGTATCTGATTATTATAAACTATTGCTTCATTTTCTCAATCCAGTTGAGCAGTTGCCTGTTTATGAAGTTTGATTGATTTCTGTTTTCTGACTCTTGAAACTTTTTGGTCATGTGTTTCAGCCATTTGTGGACAGTGATAATTTTATCCACAACTATTTCCTACCCCAAGAATATGCCATACTGATTCCTGTGTGTGCTGGTGTTTTGCTTCTTTGCCTCCTCTGCATTTTTATTGGGCTCGTCATGCTCAAATCCAAGAAGAAGAAAGCTTGAAACCTGAAATGAAGGTTTACACTCTTTTCTGCCTGGGGTATAGCATTTCCTTGTGTTTTCCTATTCAATTCCGATAGAAATTTCAGTTTTGAGATGAGAATTGTGTTCAACCAAACATCATCTTTTAACATTATTTTGGCTGCATGCTTATAGCTTATCACAATTTGTTAAGATTGTTTTCTTGCACTTCAGGTTCAGGATTACTAATATGTGTTGTTCTGTCATAATATATACCTTCTATAATATTAATTAGTTTACTCGGTGTATTTTCTTTCTTTCTTAAATAGCTTTATGAACAATTTTTGGATTGTGTAAAGCCTTTCAGGTTTTCGTTTCTCATCATTCATTTTCTGGCAAAAACTCCGTTCGAACTCAGCCCAGTATAATGTTATGTTAGTAAACGTCAAATTAATAGATTTTCAGGAGAAGTTGGGGGCAAAAGAATACAAGAAGAGTTGTGGAGATCTTGATTTGCATTGTATTGAATCCATACCCCTTAGGCTTCGGGAGATCAGTATTCGGTACTCATTGCTTAAGGCTTAGACATGAGGAATGCTTAGGAAAAAATGTACTCTTTCCTGACCTCAACTCTAACTGTTCTTTCTAATGAAAATTTATTCCTTTTATTGAGAAAAGGGGAATAATAACAATGCCATATTTCATTTCAGTTCTGATAAAATATTAATCAATAATTGGTTAATTCTTGGTGTTGCTTCTTCTTCCTTTTGTGGTATTTGAAAATTGGGTTATCTTTTTCATTGGAGGGAAAGGACTGAAACTCATTATTGGCTACCTGAATATTTTTGTGCTCCAAAGAGTTGCTTAAAGCCTTAAAACCTTAAATCTAAACCCTTAACCGTATGCAGTTTGAGATTGAAGGAGAAAGGCTTTTGTCTGGTAAACACCGTCTTGTCTTTTCAACTAAACATGTTTAGTTCTTTCATTCTGAAAGGAAACCGTTAAAGTCCAGCAAACCTTCATTAATTCTTCTCTACTAGACTCCTGGAGGCTCCTGTGCCATCCCAGGTAGCTACTTTTTATTTTATTACTGTCCCACTTCCTACTTTTCTTGTGAAAGTAATTGATACAAACATTGAGTCATAAACGTCTAAGTAATGCAGCAATTTATACTCTTCTAACAGATTGAATAGACAATTCTCGTTTCCTAATTCAGCCAGATTGAACAATCTTTCACTATAAAGAGGCTATAATCAAACTTAAAAGTTCTTGCAGGAGAATCAGCTGTGGGGATGCCTCACTCAACTGTTAGGAATGTATAGGAAACGGGAATATCAACCCCTACCCCCCACCTGCAACAATGTAACATGTACATAATTTCATCTCTGATCCATTGAAACAGTAATTTGTCTGATTCAAATTAGATCCTTCAAAAGAAAAAGTAAAGTCCCTCAGGGTTCTCATCATTTCATGTATAAAAAACTTGTTGGAAATTGCCCATTATTAACTATAGAATTAACCAGTAAACAAAAACCAAAACAGAAACAAAGCCAACATACCAAAGAACAACTATATTTATACGCTTTCAATCAGTTCAAGACCAAGAATTATCGAAAGCAGCGGAAGTAATGGCCCGTGAGAACTCCTCGAAACTAATCATCCCATCCCCATCCGTATCGGCCTCCTTGATCATTCCCGTCAGCTCTTCTACCGTCAATGCATGTCCAAGTTTCGCCATGGAATGTGCCAACTCGGCAGCGGTGATAAACCCATTCCCATCCCTGTCAAACATCTTAAACAGCTGCTTCAGTTGCTCGTCGCTGTAGGGTGACTTCTCCGACAGCAGCTCCGGAGCCACCAGCGCCACGAACTCCGAGAACTCCACCAACCCATTGCTATTCGTATCGGCCTTTTGTATTAAGGCTTCCACTTGGTCAGAGCTCGGTCTTAGGCCCAAGGACCGCAAAAGTGATCCAAGTTCCAGCTGTGTCAAGCTACCATCATTGTTCCGATCAAAAGAACGAAAGATTTCTCGTAGTTCAGCGATTTGCTCATCATTTAGCTTCGCGGGTTGCTTGTCGCTCATGTTCATAACAAACTCAAATCGTAATAATCTCTAGACCCTAAACTTTAAGCTTCTTGGAAAAAGATTCTCAAACCAAAGACAAGAAAGTCAAAAAGGGAAAACCTCAGAAAACCAACTCGAACAAGAATTCTTGTACTTTGCTATGTGAGGAAACCAAGATGATTTGTCTTCTAGGTTGATTTGGTTGCTTTGAGATATGATCAGGCGTCGAAAAGAGTGTTGCAGGATCCAACAAGATTGCCTTGAATATCGTTCTTAATCTTCCTCCATTTTTTATGGATCTTTCCGTGTGTACCAGCGACTAACCCAAAAATCGGATCATAGTAAACTAACAGAAATGAATGCAAAATTCTTTCGCAAATGGAAGGTAATGCATCTTAATTTCTCTTTGTCAACTATGAAGAATATACTTATTTAATAGATGACGAATAGTCCACAGTCCACAATATGAATTGATGACAAAATAACTATTTATGTATAAATGAATAATTGAAATCCTCATTCATTTTTCTTTTTACAAATGTAAATTTCACGAGAAAATTCCAAGAGAAAATACGTGAAAGTGGCTCAATTCCGTGATTGGTGCACGTCTTTCTTGCTGCCCAGCTGGCTGTTTCCCTTAAATTATCTAGTTTGACTTATCATCGTCTTTCTCCGGTGCTGAAATGATGCCTCAACCAATACGCCTCCTTTTCAAATGAAGTAAGACAATTTGTGCGGCATTAATTAAAATTTAAAAGCCAGCCTCTCAGACCAAAGTCTATGAATCAAATAAATAAAGATTGGTCTTGGCCCAATGGACCAAGAAAATTCTCACAGTTGTTCTGAAACAAATAGGCCGGACTCTACCTTGTTGGGGTGGCAAGTGGAATGCGTGTTGAGTAATAACAATGGATAATTTTATATATTTCAATAGTAATAGTATTTGATTTGAACATATATACGTGGGTGAAATGAAAGTGGTGTCGGTCAGAACCGGCTGTACCAAAAATAAATATTGGGGCGGGGGCATGGTGCTGGAATTGAATTGAATATAGCTAGGTGGTTGTTGGAAGCAACAAGCAAGCCAGCAGGAGCAGCCCATGAAATGTGACAGTTGTAGTGGGCCATTTCAACACCCTGTGTGGCAGTTGGACCATACATATTTATATTGCCTTTGTTAAGAGAAATCATTTGGGAAATGGAAGGCGAGGAAGGGTGATTTTGAGCGAGAAAAAGAGTTACGACGAGTGTGTTGTGGGTTGTTCTAGTTTCAAAGCTACTTAATATATGAAATTGGGAAGGATATAATGTATACATATACAATGGATTGGAAAGCAATGCAACAAATATTATATTTGTAATATGTTTCAATTTATTGCATCGATATGAGATAATTTAGTGATCTCAATTAAGTGTATCTATCTCGCACTAATTACTGCCTCATTCCCCTGAACTCTGAAGTATAGTATTTTGTTTATCTATTAATTTTATGAACAAAATGTATTAATTTGGTCATATCATATGTAACATAAATTTATACCAATTTTATTTCTCTCCGACAGAATATCTGATTCAAAGACAGCGTGATATTGGATTTCTTGTACATGTAGAAGTAGAACTGCAGAAGTAGGAAGCTATACATATATATATATATATAGAGAGAGAGAGAGAGAGAGAGAGTAATTAATGAGGCCAGGTTTAGGTTATGGTTTTTGTACCACAATTATCCACTTGGGAAAATTAATTTGTGTCGAAATTTCTATATTTATTTATTTATTTATTTCTCATTCTCAGATCATATGATATAAATGCTCTACAGCATACATGCATTAGCATTAAATATATAATATCATGGATTCAATAAGCTTCCCCTTACGTTTGCCCTCTTCCATTTTTTTTTCCTTTGTTACAGTTTTTGTAACACACAGCCATCCAAGTGATAACATCAAATATGGTATCAACGGAACGGACCGCATGTCCCATTCTCCATATTCAACTGTTTACAACACAAAGGTGCTAAGGGCTTGAGCCCATTAATTAATTAATTTATTCCTAATTATACTCTCACAACTACTTTATAAATTAATCATGTTTTTAATTCAAAATTTGAATCAATTAAGCTAAATAAAATATTCAAATTCAAATTTCTATTTAACATCTATAACAAATTCAGAAAGGTCATGTTTGTTTCGATTATTATTTACTTATTGGGTTTCTAGCTTGAACTTGTGCTTAAGTTCTACTAGAAAAGATTGCTCGCCTGCTCATAATATAAGAATTAAAAATTTTAAAATTACAAATTATTGGTTATAAAGCAAAATAAAAGTAACATAGATGACGATGAACAATCTAATATACGAAGGGAATTATTCATTTGCTCAATTTTTAATTCAATCGCATAAAAATTCTAGTATTGCTTGTTTTAATGAAGTTGTTTCATAAATTGGGCGTACCCCTGAAGGAAAACAAGAAAGAGAGAGAGAGAGAGAGAGGTGGTCCTAGTGATAAAGGCACCCTTGGACTTTTGTATAAGGGGAGTCAAAAACCATTTATTTCTATCTCAAATAGATTTGCTTATAGATCGGATCGATTCGAGTCGGGCTTTAGTATGATATTAACATTGAATATATTTGTTAAAGTTCAGTCCGGTTAGAAATATGAGCATCAAATTTTTTCCAAATCCGTCCATATTTGTAAATAGATGATCCAAACTCGTTTAGATTCGCCCATATTATATTATTTTAAAATTTATTTAAAAAAACTTATTTTTTTAAAATTTAATCTTTATTACTTTAATAATTTTCTTTTATTAAGTTTATAAATATAAATAATTTAACTTAATTTTTAAAGTTTACACTATAATATTACATATATGTATTATTTTTATGACAAAAATTACATAATATATAAAATATAAAATAAATATATATAATGTAATAGTAAATTGAGTCAGGTCGGGCCGGGCTCGGACTTTGAAAGTTGAACTCAAGACTCGGCTC
>JAQSVH010020044.1:0-11216 GCA_029448705.1 Adansonia digitata | reverse complement strand
AGATACTATTTGGGCCCAATCTTAGATAAGCTAATTAAATAGTTTTACTTGGGCTCTAAGAAACACTTTAAGTTGGCGCCACATGTAGGGCTTCTTTAGTTGGTCTTCTTTATTCATTAAACAACTAAGCCTAATCCATGAGGCCTATATATACAATAGTAAGTCATTTGGGAGAACATTTGCTGTTAGAAAACATGAGGCAGAGAACACTAGAGCTCCGTAAAGGTTATTGAGCTACCTCTCTTACTTCTCTAAGCCCTCTTATGCACCAATTCATATTCTAAGTTATCTTAAAGTGTTTTTGATTGCAACAAAGGTAGAAAATCAATTTTTTATCCTAGTGGAATTAACTAAAATCAAGAATTATGATTTTTTGGATCTGCTTGTTGGTATCTATGCCAAATAGCTACTTTCATAAGGGTGTTTAGGGATAAACATGGTTTTTGAGTGGCCTAAAATTGTTTTTAATTATAACAAAGGTATAAAATCAATTTTCTAGCATGAAGGAATCAAACATAATAAAAAATTAGGATTTTTAGATTCATTTGCCTTCAGTTACAAAAAAAATAGCTATTTCTTTATGGACCTCTTTAGTGTAATAGGCATGGGAATTGTTCCTGGATCACTTCAGATCTGAACTTGTTGGCTATATTCTTTCGGTTGAGGTTTGAGAAGCCTTTTAGCTAGCACTGGGGAACCACTAACCCTCATGATAGCTTCAATATGTATCTTTATGGATTATCATTAGAGATAGGACAATTGTGCTTTTAGTGGCCTCAAGAAAAATCATAGTAATCAACCTATGGTGCATTCATAGAAGGATCGACATGCTTAGAGTTGTGAGCCCCTATGAAGGTATGATTTCTAATAGATCTGCATTTTAAAATAGCTATTAATCATATGTACATCTCTTCCTAAGATCCTAAGAAAATTTAGGTGTTTTTTATTTAATTCTGTTGCATATGTTTAATTCTGATTAAATTTTTATGCCTATATCAATATGCATAAGCCTGAGATTCCCTTTCAAGTTGTGCACTTAAACAAAACAAGATAAGAATCACAATCTATATTTATGGAAGAACATAAGTAATTTCAATTGATAATTGTTGCATAATTCTAAAAATCAATTATAAAGTCATGTCTAGGGCTTTAAAATCACCCTTAACCACCACAGAATTTAGGTACACATATTTGATATGTTCAAAAATGGATTCATAGGAAAATTCTAGCAAGAGAAAAGAAAAAGAAAAGAAAGAGAGAAAAAAGATAGAAAGAAGAACTCTGGTATGGGGGTTGGTTGTAATCTCTTCTTCTTTCTTTTAGTCTTCTCCTTGTTCTGCCCTTCTAGTTCTTTTTATTATGCTCTTAATTGCCTCTTAATTTTCATTTTTTTCTCCCTTGGAATGCCAAGATTAAGTCTTTATTTGTAGAGGCTGAAAACTCTAAATTGAAGAATCCTATTCAAAGTAGAAAATTTAAATGTCACTTTCAAAGCAGATTTGGTTGACCAATTCTAATGCTTTCAAGCACCTGCTTTTACTTGGAATGCAAGAATCAAGTTTTTACTATAGCATCTAATCTCTTTGACTCCAATATCTGTTTCTATAGTCGTAATTATGATATTTTAAGCTCATTAATATCTTCAATAACAAGTTTTGCTTCATTCTCCAAAATAAATTTAAAATTGAAAAACAAACATAAGTAACCAGAATAAAGATAGAAAACATAACAAAAACTAGGAATAGAAAGTGTATAAATATATGACTTATGAACTTATTAAATACCCATGTACTTAGCTTTTAGTAGTCCTTGCGTAAAACAAAATAAAAACATAGTAGGAAAATCTAATCTAATCCACCTTCATAGGAAACCATGGTGGCACTTAGCATGTGACATAAGCCTTTAAACAAGTAGTGGACGAGTTTAGTCTCATGAAGGCTTACCAGAACAATACCCATAAACATTGAAAACATGAGAAAAACTAAAAAAGACTAAAATAATTGCTCATAATCCTTCTAATAGAAATCAAGGATGAGAATTGAACATGGCTTATAAATGGGTCAATAGCTTAAAGAATTTCACAAAGAATCATGCTTGAATTTTTATGGTTTGAGTTAAGCCAACATTAATATGATATATTTTAATTAAAATAGTGCATATTCAAACTTAATCTCAACTTCTCACGTGGGATACTCTCATGATTTTCATTTTTTAAAATAGTGGTAAAGTGTTTACAGTCAATTAATCTCATGAAAACATTCCTCCCCTATGTTTGCTTGTCCACCCATTCATTATTATGAACATACAACTCCATGAATCAAGAGGTCTCTATTCAAGGTTGTGATGGGGCTATAGGGTATAATTAACCAGTAAAGAGGGTAAGGAAATCCTAAATAATTCCAAATATAAACAATTAGTTGAGCAAAATCTAAACAACTAGAGCATAACATCTTGTTGGCATTTCATTTTCAATATATTGTACTCCACTAAGACTTCATAACATCAATGCACCATGCATATCCTTTATTTTCTTTTTCTTTTTTTCTTTGCTTTTGTTTTTTTCTTCCTTTTTTTTTTTTTTTGAAAACAAGATGCATGATACATTAATACAATGTTTGAGATAACTCTTTATAATCCCATAAACAATAAAAGTTTTGCAAAATTGATTCTTTTAATCATCAAACTCGATGTACATGAATTCCAAAAAAACATAAATCCGATAGCATGCTCTAGTAATCCTTTAGAATTAGGGTAGATATTTGTTTTTTTAAATTGAAGCATCAAGTTAATGAGTTATATGAGTAAAAAGGCATATTTAAGCTCAAAGGGCTATCTATTGGATCATAACATTTAGGTAGGCAATTTGGCTCTAGTGGTATTGATCCTAATGCCTCAATCATATCCATGTCATCACATGTATAAAGATAGTCTTAAATAGTTTAAAGTAAGTTCTAGAGAAACATGTAATCATTAGAGCACACAAAAAAAGATATTGGATTGATATGCATAACATGTTAATCATATAGGCTTAAAGCTCACAATGATGTTTGTACAAATCAATCTTAAGTCTAAACATGATTCTTTCTCAATCAACATATCATAATAACATTCCCATATAAAGAATGATATTTAAGGCTTAATTCTTATGAAAATTCTTTTCACTAATATCCTAGTTTTAGGCCTACTCAATTCATGTCTCATCATTGCATTAAAAAGAACTACAATAAACAAACAAAAGAAAATTTTAACTGAGGACTCAAAACAAAAACCTAAGAAAATTTTAAGACAAATATGCCTACTAAAGTTAAAGCAATACTAAAAAGAATAAAAAAAATCCTAAATCTTTGCCCTCAAACTTAATCCTTATGTCATCCTCGATGTAAGACTGTCACGCTGAATAAAAGAACTAGGTGCATAAAAAAGAAGATATAAACAATAGAAAATAGAGGGGTAGAGAGTAAGAAGTATCAAATCTATTTATTTCGTACTCTCTATCTGTTGGGTTACCTCTTAATAAGTGCTTGGTTTAGTGTCCTTAGCCTAACATGGACCTATGCTATCATTCATTAGCATATGTTGGCCCGTGAGTGGTACCTTTTCTACATCAGCATAGTATGGCTTTAACCTATGTCCATTCACCTTGAACACCTTATCCATCTTTTGGCTTCTAATTTCAACTGCACCATTAGGGAAGACATTAGTTACTATAAAAGGTTATACCCAACAAAAACATAACTTACCTGGAAATAACTTAAGGCCTAAATGAAATAAAAAAACTTTTTACCTAACACCAAAACTCTTTCTTCATATCATCTTATCATAGAAAGCCTTAGTCTTTTCCTTATAAATCTTAGAGCTCTCATATGCATCATTTTTTATCTCATCAAGTTCTTGCAATTAAAGTTTCATTTAAATACCTGTTGCATCCATCTCCATGTTGCATTGCTTTACCACCCAATATGCCTTGTTTTCTAATTCAATTAGGAGATAGCATGGCTCGCCATAAACCAATAGATAATGAGACATACCAATACGTGTCTTATGTTGTTCGATAAGCTAAAAATGCATCATTAAAGCATAGACTCCAATCTTTTTCAATTGGGATTAACTTTCCTTTTTAGGATAGACTTCACTTCTCGATTTAATACTTTAGCTTGCCCACTAGTTTATGGATGATATAAAATGGAGACCTTATATGTGATATTGTATTTCTTCAAAAGAGCTTCTACAAACCAATTGCAAAAATACATACCTGTATTAGTGATCATAGCCTTAGGTGTTCCAAACCTTGTAAAGATATTAGATTTCACAAAATTTATAATAACTTTAAAGTCATCGGTCCTGATGCCTTTTGCATCCACCTATTTTGAGACATAATTAACAACAAATATAATGTAAAAATTACCTAAAAATAAAGTAATTAATAGCAAGTTTAATGCAAAGGTTACCAAAAGAAGAAGGAAAAGGTCCCATGAAATCAATGCTTTATACCTAAAAAATTTCTATAATAAGTATAGGAGATTGAGGCATTTGATTACTAGCACCTAAGTTGCTTGTTCTTTAACAATGATCATAAGACTTACAAAAGAGGTATGAGTCTTTAAACAATGAAGGCCAATAGAACCCACAATGAAGTACTTTCAGTGCTATTCTTCTAGGTCCAAAATGCCCACATGCATAAGAACGACAAAAGATTAGTATAGAAAAAATTTAGTTTCACGTACACACCTTTTTATGACTTGATCGGAGCAATGCTTCCAAAGATATGTATTATCTCAAAGGTAATACTTAGTATCACTCTTGATCTTGTCTCTTTAAGCTCTAGTCAAATCTTCTGGCAACTTCTTCGTGGCTAAATAGTTAATAATGTCTCCATACCAAAGGACTGACACACTAATTGAGAGGAATTGCTTATCAGGAAAGTTTTCATATAATGGAACTACATCTTTTCCATAAATTAGGCAACTAAGATGGCTTGCAGCCTAGTTTTCACTACTCTTTTATCTTTTATGTCGAAATTAAACTCTTGCAAGAGAAGTATCCACGTAATCAGCCTTAGTTTCGCATCTTTTTTTTATGAGCAAGTTCCTAAGAGCTGGATGATCAGAATAAATAGTTACTTTAGTACTAATCAAATAAGAATGAAATTTCTCTAAAGAAAAATAGCTGCTAAAAGCTTTTTTCAGTTATGGAATAGTTGAGCTATGCATCATTTAGAGTTCAAGAAACGTAATAAATGGCATGTGGTGTTTTGCCAATCCGCTACCAAAAAGATCTCTTATAGCATAGTCACTTACATTACACATAATCTCAAAGGGTAAATTCTAATCCACTGGTTGGATCATAGGTATTGAAATCAAAGGCTCTTTCAATGTCTTGAATGCCTTTTTGCATTTATCATCAAAATGGATGGGCACATCTTTTTGTAACAACTTGCATAGAAGTCATGCTATCTTGGAAGAATCTTTGATAAATCAATGATAGAAACATGCATAACCAAGAAAAAAATGGGCCTTTCACACACTTGTAAGAGGTAGTAAAAAACAGATAAGGTTTATCTTACATTTATCAACTTATATTCCCTTAGAAGAAATGACATGCTCTAGAACTATACCTTGATCTACCATAAAATAGCATTTTTCCCATTTTAATACAAGGTTAGTTTCCTTGCATCTTTCAAGCATAAGTGTATGGTTATTTAAACATTTATCAAAAGAATCACAATAGACACTAAAAGCATCCATAAATACCTCTATAATGTTCTCTCCATAATCAAAAAGTATGTTAACCATACACTTTTGGAATATGGTTGGTGCATTGTAAAGACCAAATGGCATGTGTTAGTAGGTAGATGTCCCAAATGGGCATGTAAAGCTTGCCTTCTCTTAGTCCTTCAGAGTGATAAAAATTTGATTATAACCAAAATAATCATCAAGAAAACAATAATGAAAATGACTTGCTAATCTTTCTAGCATTTGATTAATAAAAGGCAAAGGAAAGTGGTCTTTGCGAATTGCTGAATTTAGTTTGTGATTGTTGATGCAAACTTGCCAACCTATTTGAACTCAAGTAGGAACAAGCTCATTATCTTCATTCTTTACAATAGTGATGCCAGACTTCTTAGGAACCATTTGTATTGGACTTACCCTTTTGCTAAATGAGATGTGATATATCACCCTAACATCTAGAAGCTCTAGTATCTTTTTTTCATAACTTCCATCATAGGAGGATTTAATCGATGTTGTGCTTCTCTTTTTTGTTTTGATCCTTTCTTTAACAAAATTTAATGCATGCACATGGATGGCCTTATTTGCTTAATGTCAACAATTATCCAACCAATTGCCATTTTGTGATCTCTAAGCACACGGATAAGTCTCTCTTTTTGCAATGGTGTGAGATCCTTAGGAATGATAATCAACAACGTGTCATTCTCAATGAAGAACACATATTTCAAATGATCTAGTAGTGGTTCTAATTTCAAGATTGTGGTCTGCATAACTAAAAATAGAATTTTCTCATTAAATATAGGCAAATTGATAAATAAAGCACCAAACCTTTCATCACTAGGTGGCAAAGTGTGTAGAAATGCCATTACTTCCTCTACATGTTCACTTAAAGCCAACTTCTCCTTTGGTCCTTCAGATTTCTTCATCCCAAGATGCTTACTAATAGCTACTTCCAAGCTATCTAACTCAAAAGCTTGCTACACTAAAAAATCAATAACATATATTACAAAGATAGAGTGCAAGTCACAAAGATATCTCATGGCTTCAGAGATATTGAAACAAATCACCATGCAATTAAATTCCATAGTAAAGGTGTCATTATGAACATTAATCTTGGTTCTAGCTATCTTTAAGAATGATTTTCCCAATAAAATTGAGGTAGGACTGAAAGATGTCTCACCTTCCATCTCAAGAACATAAAAATTAGTAGGAAAATCCAATTCATTAACCTGTACAAAAACATCCTCTATAACTCTTTTTAGATATGCATTAGAATGATTAGTGAGTTATATAATAACACTAGTTTCCTTTAACGGTCCAAGATTTAAGGAAGCATAAATAGATTATGGCATGGCATTAATAGATGCTCCTAAGTACAAGGTATTGTGGATGTACTTGGGTCCTTACACTTAGGTAGGAGTTTTTTTTGGAGAACTGCAAAAATATTTTCCCCTACTTTTACCTTTTCATCACCTTTAGCTTCTGATTGGAGTTGCACAACTTTTTGAAAAACTTGGCATAATGAAGCATTTTGTTTAATGGCATCAAACAAAGTTATGTTTAATTATACCTTACAAAAGGTTTCTAGAATCTCATTCTCTTGTTCTCTCTTTTTGGATTTTGCAAACCTACATGGAAATGGTGAAAGAGTAAAATAAAAAAAGATGGGAGATTTAGGGCTTACCTTAGTAGATGGCATGTTTAGCTATGATGATGCATTGATGTTTTCTTCATGTTTGACAACATTTTCTTTGGTTGGCATTAATTGTGGTATAGTAAGTGGCGTCTTAAGTTATTTTCCACTTCTTAGACTCATATCACTTGCATTTTCCCTTGGATTTACAATAGTTTAAGAAGGTAACTTACATAAATCCTTTGCCTCTAGTTAATTCATCGTTGTCGGTAATTGCCTCACTTCATTTTCCAGGCTTTGGATACTTGCCCTAGCTTCTTGTTGAAATTGCATAGTTTTTACTTGCGAGGGTTTTAATAATGTCTTCCAAAGACATACTTAAGTTTTGTGGAGATAAATGTTGTTGAGCTTGATATGGAGGTTGCATCTTTTGTTGAAAACCCAATGCTTAATTAAGAATAGAGTAAGGAGCAGCTTGTTGTTGATTCCTTGCATAGTTAAAGTTTGGATGATCCCTTCGTCTTAGATTATACGTATTTGAAAAAGGATCATACTTGCATTGTTGGCTTAAGAATCCACCAATGGCATTAATTTGCTCATTTAGACCATCTTCAAGCATTGGGCACGTATCAATTGCGCACCCTATTGTAGCAAATTCCTTATAGCTATTTGTTACACAAGAGAACTAAAATGAGCAAGTTGTTGCTCAAGAGAAGATATGTTTACCTCTTTTACTTTCTTGGGCAGTGGTGGGTCATGTCATATGTTGAATTGTTGGGAATTGGTTACCGTGTTCAAGATAAGAATCCTTGCAAATTTAAAAGTCTTATCAACTAAAGCTTCTCCACTTGCAGCATCAATCATATTACACTCCATAAGAAAGAGACCTTCATAAAAGTATTAGATCAGAAGTTGTTCACTTATCTAATGATGAGGATAACTTGCACATAACTTCTTGAATCATTCCCAATACTCATACAAAGATTTTCCATTGTATTGTTGAATGCCACAATTTTTTTTTTTAAATATTAGTAGCCTTAGATGCCAAAAAATATTTCCCCAAGAACAATCTTTTAATCTCATCCAATGTCATGATGGTTTCAAAAGGTAAATAATAGAGCCATTTCTTTGCAGAATCTACTAGAGAGAATAGAAAGGCTCTCGGTTTAATTTGCTCCTCAGAGATACCGATTGGCTTCATGCTTGAGCGTACCACATAAAACTCCCTAAGGTGCTTATTTAGATCTTCACCAACAAAACCTTAAGAAGTTGGGAGAAGATGGATCATATCATATTTAAGCTCAAACAATACCTCAAGGTTAGGATATCAATACATAATGGTTGTTGATCTAGATCTGAATTAGCCAACTCTTTAAGTGTTCAGTTTATTTCATGCCATCTTACCTTGCTCGGATTGAATTATATGTGCTAACTCCTCGTTTGATTTGTGATAAAACAATGTGAAATCCAAGATCTTCTGAAGCCTATTTTGATTTATCTTCTCTTTGGGAGACTAAAACTTTCAACATAAAAACCTAAAAGGAATAAAAAAACTAAGTAGAAACAAAAGTAAAAGCCAAAACCAAAATCGAGCGACAAATAAATTGAAAACAAATCCTTTGCAATGACACCACAAATTGATACACTAAATAAGTATCTCTTAAATCCTTGCACTTAATTATAATTGTTATTGTGTATGGTAGCGAGCAAGGGTCGTATCCATAGAGATTGTTCTTGATTTATTAGTTACTGATGCAAATTTATAATCTAATAAATGATAATCAAATTAAAAAAAAAAAACTAAAATATAATGGGGGTTGATTGTATTGAGATGCAAATAAAATAAGAAACATAAAAGTAAAGGTAAAAGTAAGGTTTAAGAAAATAGAATTTTATATCTAAAGTAACAATAATGATGAAAAGTATCATTAAGTAATCATTCGCCACCACCAAACATAAACTATGAATCAATATCATAATTATCTCTTAAAACTACTAACTGTAGATAGTAACAAACTCTACTACCCCAATCTCTCCTTAGTTTCTTATTAAATAGAAACTCTCTATTTATCCTAACTATTAAATAACCTAGAATAAGCTTCCTAGATTTATTTAATGAAAGCTTTAAGATAAGAAAGATAGATCGATCTAAGTAATAAACACATAAGCTCAGATTATTTAACTTAGGTTATGTTCCAAACTGCAATCAACAAAAACTTAACCACAATTATCGATCACAAACTGCTACAAATGAATAAATAAAAGACAATTATGGATCTAGTTTCCTAATCTAGCAATAGATAATTTTCAAAGTCTATTTAGTTATGCACCTCAACAAAATAAGATAAGAATCATATCTACCTTTTATAAAAAAACATAAGCACTTTCAATTATAATTGTTGAATAATTCTAAAAATCAATTACAAAGTCATATCTAGGGCTTTGAAATCACCCTTAACTACAAAAGAATTTAGTTATATGTGTTTAAAGTGTTCAGGAACAAATTCATAGGAAATTTTCAGCAAGATAAAAGAAAAAGAAAAAAAAAGAAATAAAGAGAGAAAAAAACTCAGGTATGGTGGTTGGTTGTAGTCATGTCCTCTTCCTCTTAGCCTTTTTCTCATTCTCTCTTTTTAGTTTTTCCATATTGTGTTCTTAGCCTCCTCTTAATTATAATTTTTTTCATTTTTGGAATGCCAAGGTTAAGTCTTTATTTATAGAGGCTGAAAACCCTAGATTGGAGAATCCTATTCAAAGTAAATTTGGATGCACTTTTAAAGTAGATTTTGTTGACTAATCATGATGTTTTTAAGGCAAGTATCTAGTTATTGCTTGGAGTGCAAGAATCAAGATTTTACTATAGATCTCTAATTTTTTTTTACTTCAATATCTTCTTCATTATTTGTGATCATAAGGCTCATTAACATCCTTATTAGCATGTTTTATTTCATTCTCCAAACTAAATCTAAAATTGAAAAACAAACATAAGTGTCGCAACGTGGCCAAGATATGAATTCTGACCAACCTGACTTAAAATGGCAGGTATATTCCCTATTCCTATATATATATATCATTATTTTTTCTATTACTTTTAAGGGCCCATATTATTATCTTTCTTATTTTTCGTGTCTAGGATTAAGTTGTCTAAATGAATCGCTCACTCGATTTAACTTTAAATAGTTGTTATGAAATGACTATTTATTTAGAGTCACCACCAATCTTATTTTGGCTAGGTGAGATTAGTCACCTACCGAGGTTCATATTTCAAGGGTTATAAAACCCTTAAAAATAAACTCCGAGGTCTGTGATACCAGAAATCGCATGAAAGGGTCTGAGAGTTGGTTATAATCACAAATGAGGATTGACCCTCTTGTGATGCCTAGTAATCGGTACCTTATTAATCTACATGTTAACATAAATTTTGATTTTTATTCAATTTCAATATCTGATATTTAATTCTAATTCCCATATTTAAAAATAAAATTATATGAAACAAATTTGTTGTCTCGAATGGGAAAATCAAGTTTTTAATATTAAAAATCAAAATATCTTCCTTACCCTCCCAAAAAACCAAGAGAACATGAAAGTTTTTATATTATTCTCTTTCATACCCTGCTAGAGAGCTAGTAGAATACGAAAGGTTTAAAAACAACAAAATAACTTTTGTACCTTTAGAAAGCCAAAGGAATACAAAAGGTTTTATCTTTTTGTATTTTAAAAAAATTTGATTTTCATATTTTTTTTAAATGGATATCTCGTTATTAAAATAATCCGTGACCCCTTTTCATATTTTGGGAAAATTTTACGTATTATTTTTACATTAGAGACATTGCCTTAATTTTTAAAAATTTTAATTT
>JAQSVH010020013.1:0-11217 GCA_029448705.1 Adansonia digitata | reverse complement strand
TCATTTTGATTATTGACTTCATAACTTTAAATAAATAAACATGATGAAATAAAAGGAGAAACGGTGGGAATAGTTTATGTAGAGGAATATTTAAATATTTCATAACTTTTTAAAATGATTAAGCTGTTCCTTATAAAGTCATAGTAATTAGCCAATGTTCAACAACTGCGATTGATTGATGATAATGGTTTGAATTAATTGCCAAAAGAGTAAACAAATGGACAAATATGGATAATGCTGGGAAAAATAATGTTGTTTCCAAAGGAGATGAGGTTTGAATTACTAATACAAGATAATAAAGAAAATCCTAAAAGGATGACAATGATAGCAATGATGGTGGATAGATATTTTTCGATGTTTGTGAGTATTTGCAATTTGATTCATATAAATTAAATGTAATTTACTATTTTAATCATACAAATGTAAAAGACCATTTGCATTTGGAAAATGCATGTACTATTTGTTTAATTATGATTATATGATTGTAATATGTATAATAATGTATGAAATATTAAATTTATCATGATTAAAGATTTTCTAATTTTTGATTATGATTACAATATTATAATCTTCGTAATATTTTTATTACGATTACAATTATAAGATCATAATTTTCGTAATTTGATTCTATATAATCAGTACAGACCTAGCTTGATGTTTATGTAAAGGCCATAGGATTTTCATTGTAAACGTACTGAATTGAAGAAGAAAAGTAGCATTTTCTCTTTATATCTGTGCTATTGACTTTCTTTCTTATGGCTATGATTATTGTTGTTGTGCTTGCAAGGTACCAAGCTCACCAATTTCAACCAATGTCAGGACACATCATCAACGCAACTACTCCAAAGGTAAGAAAATTGTTAAATCAATTGTGTTTTATTTTTTTATTCAATTGATTTGTATTGTCATGAAGATTTTTTGATGAGTAACAGATACTGCTTCGAGAAAAATAATAAAAACATTTATAATTTAATGTTTACCTAACTCTGAGTAGGCTTTAGGCCATCAAAATAGTTGTTTATCTAGTTTGAAGTTAGTTTAAAAAATATATATTTTGGTGAAAAGGCACCATTAAAGCTTGAAATAGCCAAAAAAGGTTGAAAAGCTTAAATCTTAGTTTCATCAATCCTAAAGAATCTTATTTCCATATCGCCAGTTACAGCTAAAAATTTCCAAATTAGAGAAACCCTAAAACTTGAAAGCCTTGAACTATCGCTCCCACGAATGGTGTCATCCCTTGGTCAGACAAGATCACTCCCGAAGTGGTGGCAAGGTGCCTAACCTAGCTGTAACCTTGAACAACTTTGAAAACAACCAAAAATGGTACATTTGCAAAAAAAAAAAAAAAACCCTAGGGTTTCAAGACTGTGATTAGTTTACAATTTCCCAAAAAGTTGAAAGAATTTTTTGAAATTTAAAAGAATTACTCTTGGCACCGTAAGTTGTCAAATTTACTTATGAATCTCCAATTTGATTTATTACATGCACATTTACTTAACACCTGTTGTGTTATTTACTTGACACCTAAACTTGTCTAATTTGTGGGCTTTTTTTTATATGCAAACTATGACTAACATTGAAAAGCCGAAATTCCATGTCTTTGAGGTGAGTGGATCCAACTACCTATTTTGATGCTTAGACATGGAGATTTACTTAAAAAGACTAAGGTTGTCAAGGGCCATCATCGTAGATGGTCAAGAGAACAGCAAGATAAGGCGAATGCCTTGATTTTTCTAAAGTAAGATATACATGAGAGCTTAAAGACTAGGTATCTATTAGTGCAAAGCCCCACAGTTTTATGGCCTAGACTAAAGGAGTGGTATGATTATATAAAAATCGTGATCATCCTTAAGGCCCAACATGATTGGATGCACCTGAGGTTGAAGACTTCAAATCCGTGAATGATTACAACTCAGCTTTATATGACATTATTTCTCACCTTAAGTTTTATGGGACCAAACTCTTTGAGAAGGAGATTTTGGAGAAGATTTTTCCACTTTCCATGTGTAGCCCGATACTCTAGCAGTAATACAGTGCATGTTAATATGAGACGTATTCAAAGTTTATTGAATGCCTTTTGATTGCTGAGCAAAATAATGAATTATTGTTCAAAAACCACGATATGAAACTTACTAGGTCCAAAGATTTTGCTTGAAGCAAATGCTAGCTCTACAAAAAGAAATGGCTGAATTAAAGGTTGAGATCACAGACATAGGCTACGCTCCAGAAAAGGTGGTGGTAGGTATAGCCGCAATAGGAATCTAGGCCCCAAGGATAGAATGGGCAAAAGCCCTATGGAAAGCAAGAGGATACTTATCATTGCTATGGTGGCAAAGGATATTGTTCGTGTACCTGTCATGCCCCTAAACATGTTGTAGACTAACATTGGTCTAGCAAAA
This sequence comes from Adansonia digitata, assembly GCA_029448705.1. Lineage (NCBI taxonomy): Eukaryota > Viridiplantae > Streptophyta > Magnoliopsida > Malvales > Malvaceae > Adansonia > Adansonia digitata. The sequence goes on along the minus strand of JAQSVH010020013.1, from coordinate 8,818 downwards.
ATGAACGCACAGAAAGCTATGCCATTGAGAAATTCAATTCTGAAGCTCCAATTGTAGCTAATAGTACTCTTCAAGTCTCGTACTTTATTAATGATTAAGGGGAAGAAATCCAAGAAAGTCGATTAACTCTTGGTAGGATCTAGAACTAAGGTACAAGACCCACTTTATGTATGGATGAGCCAGTTTATGGGGTTATCTTTTTTATGTAAATCTGGCTAACACTAGATTATTGTGGGTTTTTCTTATGTTTTGAACAAATATAACTTGGATGACTAAAAAAATTCCCGAGGATAATTCCTATTGATATAAACTTGAAGTTTTATCTTATATTAATTGATTTATCCTTTACTATTACAATTTTTATCAAATGCATTTATTTTTGTTTGACATCAGAATATGTCACTAGTGAAATGGGAAAAAAAGAAGAAAATGTATGAGTTCTATCTTCTAGACAATGGAACAATGCATACTATCCTCTACAATAAAGGTTTTTCTCGAGTGTGATATTACAAGGTAAATGTCCATACTGTATTAGGTCCTATTAACCTTATTGATGGCTCAAGTAGTGCCACGCTTGTACTACCAAATGGTACCATGCTATAAACTGATGATGCACTTCTAAATTGAAAATAAAAAAGGAACTTACTTATCCTCAAAGATATCATTAGGAATAGATATCACATTGAGACACCGGTTGAAGATAATGGAACTAGTCTTTGCATCATTTCACAGAAGATGGGCCAAAAAACCATCCGTAAGATACTAAAGGCTTCAAGTATGGGCATCCGTTTGGTCATATGAGCTTGTGAACCTTATGCCATTATACCTTGGAGAGTAGTGAATTATGATGAGTTTAGACTATGGCATGATCGCCTAGGTCACCTAAGAGCTACAATAATGTGTAGAATCATCTTTAACACTGACGGACACTCATTAAAGGACAAAAATATGTTGTTGTCTGAGGATTAAATACGTAAGACATGCTCATGGGTAAGCTCATCGCTAGACCTTTATTTATGAAGGTGGATTTGGAATCACCAATTTTCCTTTAAAGGATCCAAAGTGAAATTTATGAGCCTAAACATCCTGCAAATGAATCATTCAGATATTTTATGGTTTTAGTGGATGTATCTTGTAGATATTTCAATGTTTACCTGTTATCCATATGCAACTTTCCTTTGCATGTTTACCTGTGTAGATAATAAAGTTTTGGGCACACTTTCCATATTATTTGATCAAGAACATTAGGATAGACAATGTAGGTGAATTCACTTCCAAGAGCCTCGATGTATATTATGCATCACTGGGAATAGAGTCCCACATGTACATACAAAATGGATTAGCGGAATCTTTGATAAAACGCATCCAAATCATCACTTATACCCTCATGTTGAGTATGAAGCTCAACACTTTCGCGTAGGCCATGCTATTATGCATGTTGCAACACTTATTAGATTGTACCACATTATTGGACTAACACAATCCACTATATGATTAGTTCTAGGTTACGAACTAAATATTTCACACCTTTGCACTTTTTGATGTGCAATACAATTATCGGTTGCACCACCAAAGAGGACAAAAATGGTTCCCTAATAGCATCTTGAGATTTATGTTGGGTTTGATTCGCCAAACATAATTACATTTTTAAAGCCTATGATAGGTGATCTTTTTAGCGCACAATTCACAGATTGTCATTTTAATGAGATAGTGTTTGTTTCCACATATGAAAATACCTAACGCTTCATTGCCAATGAAGCAAAACCAAATGAGGACATTTCCTGGTTTAAAGAGCATCTATCCTATTTAGACTAAAGAACCTCTGAGTGTGAAAACAAGGTATAAAAAATCATTCATCTACAAGAAATTGAAAATCAACTTCCTCATGCATTTAATGATACTACAAGGGTCACAAAATTGTACATCCCAGCTATGAATGCTCCTGCCAAGACTGAAGTCCTCAATAAACTAGTGCAAATGGATCAAGATAGCACATGCCAGAAGTATGAATGCTTGATAGGATCAAAAGACATTATTCTTTAGAAACGCAGAGGGAGGAATTTAGAATCCACTCCATAAAAGCTTGCTTCTGAAGTGCCCAAAGTTGAGCATACTCTAGACGAGCATGGTACCTTTGAAGAGGCAACACATGACAAGATCACTAACCTAAGGAATACTAAATTTTCCATTGCCTACTATAATGAGGTTTGAGATCAGAATAAGATCATCATTAATGGTATGTTTGCATACTTAATAGCCGATGACATTATACGTGATGATCATGAACCACGATATTTTATCAAATGTTGTCAAAGGCAAGATTGGCCTAAATGAGAAGAAGCAATCACGGCTGAATTAGCTTTTTTAGCTAAGCGTGAGATTTTTAGGCTTGTTGCTCAAATCCCTAACAATATAAAACCCATTGGACATAAATGGGTCTTTGTTTGCAACAAAAATAAAAATAACAAAATCACGAAGTATAAGGCTCAACTCGTAGCCCAAGGGTTTTTTCAAAGACTTGGGATTGAATATGATAAAATGTACTTACTGGTAATGAATACGATCATATTTTATTTTTTGATTACCTTAGCAATCCCAGAGAGACTTGATATGCCTCTTAGGGATGTAGTGACGGCTTATCTTTATGGTTTATTAGATTTAGATATTTATATAAAAATTCCTAAGGGATTCAAAATACTTGAAGCATACACTCCCTATAATTTATTCTCAATAAAGTTGCAAAAAGCTTTGTATAAGCTAAAGCCATATGGTCGCATATGGTATCAAGCTTAAACGAGTACATTATTAGAGAAGGATACAAGAATTATCCTATTTGCCTATACGTGTTCATTAAGAAATCAAATAACAGATTTGCTATAATGGTAGTTTATGTCAAAAACATAAATTTGATAGCGACTCTTGAAGAGTTGAATGAAACTAATGAGTACCTAAAGAGGAAGTTCAAAGTTAAGGATTTAGGAGGAACCAGATTATGTCTTGGTCTTGGACTTGAGCACAAGGAAAAGGGAATAGTTATCCATCAGTCGGCTTACATTGAGCAACTGTTTAAAAGAATTGCTATGGACATGGCTCATCCATTGAGCACACCATTTTCATCTTAAGGAACAAAATAAGGAAGTACTCAGTCCTCAAGTACCATATCTTAATGAAATAGGTGCATTGCTACACTTGACACAATGTATGAGACTCGATATTGCCTTTGTGGTAAATCTTTTCGCAAGATTTAGTTTTGAACCAATAAGGAGACATTGGAATGGGATTAAGCATATATTTTACTATCTTCTAGAATATAGACTTGGGTTTATTCTATTTCAGCGAGTCCATCAATTCGAGTTTAGTTGGATATGTTGATGCAGCATACAAATCTAAACCGCACAAAGCTCACTCACAAATTGGTTGTTTATTTTGTTATAACAGTGCCATCACATCTTGGCAATCTACTTAATAGATGCTAGTAGCAACATCCTTAAACCACTCTAAGATTTAGTAAGTCTAGGAGAGAGAGTGTGTTTGGTTAAGATATGTTATATCTTTTATACATAATTCTTGTGTCATACACCCGTTAAATTCACCCATGGTTATATATGAGGACAATGCTACATGTATAGTGCAAGTAAACAATGGATATATTACGTGAGATAGGACTAAGCACATCTTGCCAAAGTTTTTCTATCAAATTAACTTTAAAAAAAAAAATCGAAATGTTAACATCAAACAAATTAGCTCCTCGAAACATTTGCCAACCTATTTACATCAAAACATTTGCCAACATCGGTATGAGGCGAGCACATAAGATGCAAGGTTGATTTGTCCCTGAAATGACATACTCCAAAAGTATTAACTCTTGATATGGTCATCAGGTATAATTGAAGGAAGCATTACATGGGTTGTGCACTATATTCTTTTTCCCTTTGATTGATTTTTTCCCACTGTGTTTTTTTGAGTTAAAGTTTTCAATGAGATAGTAAGGGCAGGCCAAGATAGGAAATAATGGTTCATCTAATGGGGAAGTTTTATGAAACATTCTAATAATGATTATATGATCATAATCTCCATAATATGTTAAGGAATATTGGACTCACCATAACTAAAGATTTTCTAATATCTGATTACGATTAGAAGATCATAATCCTTGTAGTATTCTAATTATGATTATGATTACAAGATCATAGTCTCTGTGATTTGATTCTGTATAATCAATATAGATCTAGTTTAATGCCTATATAAAAGCCATAGCATTTTTTATTGCAAACATAATGAATTGAATGAGAAAAATAGCTTTCTCTATATCTGTGCTATTGTCTTTCTCTCTACGACAATTATTGTTGCTGTGCTTACAAGCCACTAGGCTTACCAATTTCACAACATAAGAAATATTTTTAAATGTTGCCTAGAATTAATTTTCTTTTATGAATAATCTTAGGAATATATTCTCCCATATTAATTTATTTGGTGGATACCGAATACCCTTGACAAAGATCAAACCCTGGTTGACAAAAGAAATTTCTTTTTAACAACTAAACTACCCCTAATGGGTTAAGCAACTTAGAGAATTGAAAAATAAATCAAAATAAAATAGATCCAGACACATAACAATACATTGATCTAATAAAATTCACATGTTGATAACAAAATAGTATACTTTTTCTAGATTAAAAATATGGGAAATATTTTTTTAGAAATAAATTTAGTTGACTATCTTTAGAGTTTACGTTTTAGTATTTTATTGTTACTTAATTTTATTGGTAAAATAGAAAAAGAAAAGAAAAAAAGGTTTGTTTGTTTTCAAAATAAACAATGCTGATTGTGGAATTAATATTCGAAAAGTAGTTTTTAAAAAAACGATGATTCCCCTTATATTTTTATATGAAATAATACTACTAATATTTTTTCACATTCAATTGCTTATACTTTTTAATATATTTATAATATTAGATTACACAATGATAAATAATCCTCTCTTATCTCAAAGTTTGAATCCAAAACCTCTTAGTTTCTAACATATGCTTTTGTTTTATGAGAATTTTAAGAAATTATAAACTAATAAAGAGATAGCTACTTCCTAAATAAATAAATATATATATGTGTATATATTTATTTCATTTTTTTGGAGAGATCCGTATGCAGTTTAACTATCAGTTCTATAAATTATCGTTTTTTATTAAGTTTAAGGAGCATGTGCCATTCACGTCTTATAGTAATTATAAATGATGAAGCACTGTTTTTAATAATAAGGCTGTATGGAATATGGACAATTTTCGACCCAATCAATTTCGGTTTCTAGTCAAAAAGCTTCCTTTTCCTCAGCCTCAGGCCCCCAACTTTATCAAATTTTACAAGCAGCATGGTAAACATCGCCAGTTATTTTCAGCAAATTGTCCAATTTTAAGGAATATTGTCTCTGCCAAACTTTCATCAAATTCTTATCTCTTTTTCCTCAAGTGACCCCATTCTTTCATGAAAAATGATTTAATTGTTATGTAATCCTCATTGAAGCCTACATGTGCTTTGCCCTGGAAAAAGTAGGAAATTTACACGTCCTTCCTGCTAAAAGATCCAAACTATGGACCCTAGCCAACAAGAAGGCAGGGACCTTGTGTATGTTAGGTGACCGGGCAGGGGCCTTGCTTATGTTAGGTGACCATTACCCTTTCCCAAAATTGATTTATTGAGATGTGCAGTGCTCATATTTATATATCCAATTTTTTTATTTAATGTGATTTTGATGCATCTTACTTATTCTCTTGAAAGCTGATATTCTTTAGCACCCATGGGTCAATTTCCAAATTTTTCGTCACGGTTCACTTACCTTGCTTACCAATTGGGGAGCTCGCCCACAATCGTGGCTATCCCACCCAACCTTTTTCAGCTGAGAAGCTTTCTACTATTACTTATCACGTTACCATTATCTTCTTTTTGCAAAATTGATTTATTGAACAATGCGCGCATTTATGAGCCTAAATACTTACTCTTTTAAAAATGCTTAGAGGGTTTGGAGTGGCACGTACACCAAACTACAAAGTAAAGAAGATTTCCCATGGCATATCTACTCTCATCAAGTTAGAGCGAGAAGTCAATTTAGCAACTCCCCGGCAGGAAAGAAGAAAAAAAATATTGTACGGGGGGGAATTTTTCACCACTGATTTTAGCTGTCAATTTCCGAGTAACAGAGGAAAAAGAGAAAAATCTAGCAAGAACAAGTATTTGCTTGCGATTTTTATAATTTATTTATTCGTATTATATTAGTTTATTTTATCATATTGTAATTGTGTTTAAAATATTTTATATTTATATAAAATTTGATATATTAATAATTCGTATTTTATAAATTTTAAAATATATATTTATGTATTGTTTTAATTACTTTATTTATATCATATTTTATATAATCATCCTAATATTATCAGATCAGCAACGCTTTTGATAAAATTCGTTGCCGAGAATCATCATGAGCATTGTTTTGTTTACGTAATGGCATGTTACCGACGTAGACTTGAAAGAATGTTCCTTGTTTCACATGGAAATGGCAAAGCTATCTTGCCAGATATGAAGGTTCAGCTTTCGCTGTTGAGTATATCATCAAAAAGGTTTGAAATAAATAGTTTTAAATGATTAACAATGGTTTTAAATAATGTAATTTGTATTTGTATTAAATAATAAAATTAGAAAGCAATTGATAAGCTTTCAGAATGAGATTAGGTAAGAAAATTTGAATTTATTTGAAGAGGATTTGAATGATAAGTTTGAAAAAAAATAATCTATTACAAATTTGCTTAAAGAATCAAAATCTTTAAGAGAAATTTGAATACTCTACCGAATTTTATATTTTGTAACATTTTGTTTAAAGGATTCAAATCTCACTTTTAAAAAATCAAAAATTAACCCAATAAACATGTTTTTTTTTTATTTCAAAAATTGTGATTCTTCACCAAAAATATATCTAATCATGAAAGGCCATTTCAATAGTGGTTGGGATTATAAATACTTCTTTTCATATTCATTTTATACAATTTTATATTAAATTCTCTTTAAGAATCATTTATCTTCTTTCATAGTTCATGCGTATTAGAAAAAAACTTCAAGTGCAATAATGTTTTTCTTTGAGTAAATGTTCTCAGTATAAAGTTTCCAAATAAATCACGTTGCAATAAAAAAACTATTATCTTAAAAAAAACAAAAAAAAAACTTGCTAAAAATATCTTGCCTAGGATCTGGTCCAAGCCTCCATGTACAAAATTCATATCCTCTTAGCCTTTCGAGTCCCTTGGGCTTTTGAGTACGTTGAATATTGGAAATGTATTCTGTTAAGTTGAATACCAGATCCACTAAGGGTTTTCTATGTTTTATTTCCATCAAAATTTTGAATCCTAAAACAACTGAACAGTTTTAAACCTTCTGCCCTTACGACGAGAAAAGAATGCATCATAAAACTGTATTTCCTTTGCAGCAATTTGGTCTCATGGTTCCTGCCAAACCTGTGGATTGATTGGATTGGGTTGAATTGGTCGAGTCAGGTCAATTTAGGTCTTTAAATTTTTTTATTAATTTTAATTTCAAATCATTTCAAGTTAGAATCATTATGTGTTTAAATTTGAATCATTTTAAGTTTGAGTCAATTAAATTTAACATTCGAGTTAATCAAGTTCGGTTATTTGGGTCAATCCGGTTTAACACTCGAATAATATGAATTCGGATCATTTTGGTTCATTTTATTAATTTTATATTCAAATTTGATCAAGTCAGATTTAATTAAAACTTTATTGAAATATAAAAATAAAAAATTCATATTCAAAAATAAATATAGAAATTATAATTTTTAATACAAATAAATATCTATCTAACTTTTGATTTTAGGATTTTTGCATATTCAATTAATTTTTCAAATTTGAGTATCAGTTATACTTAAACGAATATTATCATTTAATAAACTTTTACAGTATAATAAATAAAAAATTATTTAAATAAAGAATCAAAGAGTTTTTAGATTTCACTAATAATGTTAGTAGAATGATTTATATTCTCAAAAGATATATTAAAAAATTAAAAACTAATTAATTGAAAAACAAAAACAAAAAATAGATAAATTCCTAATACTGCTTATAATTATAAATATATATATATATCAATTCCTTTCAAATAATATAACATCTTTTAAAATTACCATAACAATGTAAAATTAAAACTAATCACACGTTAAAAAATTATCATAATATATTATAACTATATATTTTTGTGGTACCTGAATATTTATAATTATTGTATAATTTTACGCATAGATAAGAGAACAAAAATAAGAATATGATCAATTTATACATGTCAAATGATATTTTTATACTTTATCACAATCCAAAATGGTAATTATAAATTATGAAATTAAAACAAATTAATGATTTATGCTTTAAATATTATTTTTATTAACTTAATGTTTTAAAAAGAAAATTACACTTAATATAAGTTTGGGTAATTTCAAATTTGAGTCATGTCAGGTTCGAATTGGTCGATTTAAAGTTATTGATTTTTTTTTTTTTTCAAATTAGGTTATCTTGGGTTTGGGCTCGAGTGGGTTGGTCAAACTTTTTGGATTCAAATTGACAAGTCCAGTTACTATAGATATGTGATCTATGTTATCTGACCTCTTCGTTAAAATATTTATATTTAAAATTTATATTCAATAAATATTCAGATACAATTAGTATAAAAGTATAATCTTTAAATATATAAAAAAAATTAAAAACTGAAAAAAATTTATATCAAATACATATGATATTCACCTCCAAATTAAGTAAAATAACATAAT
>JAQSVH010019972.1:0-11222 GCA_029448705.1 Adansonia digitata | reverse complement strand
GACACAAATATGCAAAACAAGGATAAAATAATTAAGGCATGATGAAAAACATGGTACAATTGAGGCATGAGAAAAAACATAGCGCAAGAAATAAACACTAATATAATAGAATACATGAATATCTTAAAATTTATATGATATGAATTATTAATGTATTAAAATTTATGTAAATAAAAACGCATAAACGATTTTGAAATGAAAAAATGCGCGAGCATGATATGATGCATCTATAAAAAATTTGAAAGAATTACAATTAACTAATAAATCAAAAATATTAATCATTTATCATCATTATAACAAGTAATTATTAGTAAGAAAAGAGTAATTTTTCCTTCCTAGTTATAATAAATCAATAAATTAAAAATATTTATTTTTTTGCTATTAAAATAAATAATTACCATTTAATATAATCAAAATTATATATAAAAATTTGAAGTCCCTCTTGATGTGGAAAAGACACTCTATCTAAATAAAAGATTTGGATCTCTTTTTGTTCATGGCACGTGGCGAGTTATTTACACTTCATATATTTATATGATATTTATATATATTTAATTTTTAAAATTTTAAGATATAAAAAAACATATATCTTTATTATTTTTACATTATATAACAATTGAAATTAGATTGTTTTAATTTTTTTAGAGCTTTAATATTTGATAATTTTTTTTTTAAGGTTGAAAAATGATTGTTGAATGAAAAAATTATTACATTGTTAGATTTATTGGAGTTTAGTTGGATCTTGGTTTTTATCGATGTAATTCTACGATGATTTTTATTGTTAGTTGATTTTAGATGAACATTAATTTATCCTTATGTAATTGTATGATGATTGTTATGATAAATTAGAGTAGAGAAGCATTAAAATTTATATTTATGTAATTTTGGGATGATTTTTATGATAAATTGGTGTTTGATGATTTATATTTATTTTATATTTTTATTTATATTTGGTATTTTATAAAAGTTCAATAATACTAGTTGAATTATCAAAATTATTGTACTAATGAATGAATGATGATGGTTAGAATATTAAAGAGAAATATGGGTTGATGTAATTATTTTTTTTTATAAATTTAGGTATTGAAAATTTATTATTATTATTATTATTATTATTATTATAGTTGAATGAATTAAAAGATTATTTCAAACCATCCCATTAAGAGAGCATGACAACTACAATGAGACTTTTTTAATGAGAACCATAAGAATCAAATCATTTTTGACCGTTAGATGAATATTAGGTTTTTCTGACTGTCAATGTATGTACTTTAACTAAAATCCTTTAAATGGTTATTTAATGTAAGATACAAGGGTTAAAAAAAGGTCAAAGGATCGATATTTCTGTTATATTTTAGAGTTTTATTTATTTTAATGCAAGAATTAAAATTTCAAAAAAGCAACCTGAAAACTTATTTAAAATAAGGAAGTTATTGGAAAAAGAGATGAAGACATCCGATTTTGCATTGTATATGAAGAAACAAGGAAGTATGGATAGTTTTTTATTGCTTTAGTTGCTGTATATAAAAGTTTACAGTTTATTACATTATTCTTGTTAGCTAGTTCCAACTTTTGTTATTGGCTATTGGATTTAGGGTATTTCGAAGGAAGAACGAAGCAAAGAAGGAAGAAAAGAGCATAGCTGTTCACAGAACTAAAAGTAAGTTGTCATCTTTTATCATAGTCCTATCCTATCATATAACATTAAATGTAGTGGTATCATGAAATCTTTCCCACTATAGAACCCCTACATCATTTTATTGTTTGGTTTTTAAAGTATTCAAAATAAATATGAGATATAATGTAAATGGGTTGTATCATTAACTATCACTTAAAAAATTACTAGTCATCAATGGATGGTAATATTAAAAAAATGCACGCTATATTATATGCTGCGGTGCGTTGTTAATATATAACAGAATGAAGTTTATGTGTAATTGTGATTCGCCACAGCGGTTATGTTTAACCACTGCAATATTTATTTGTTTAACTGCTGCATTTATTATTCAGTGCAGCATTTATTGTTTAAGTGCTGCGTTTATATGATACCTTTATTAGTAGCTTACTTAGTTTTTAAAATATTCCAATTGGTCGATTATAAATTTAAAGCATTTGTTTCTTCACATAAGAAACTTCTTACATTAAGTAGATAAATCACAAATGGATGATGACTTGGGAGAAAGTGGAAAGAAACTCAGTTTGGATATGAATGATAACCTATCTCCGAGGATATATTCAATAGGAGTTGATTCATCAAATTAAGTTTCAAGCAAAATAAATTTGTTACCTTCCACAAAGAACAATTATTGGGTAGATGATTTTTTTGTTAGAAAGATCCATTTCAATTAACAACAAGAGATATAAAGGTTTGGAGTTTCATTCTATAGAGGATACTGAATAATTTTACATGACTTATACTCATAACATAGGATTCAATGTGCGATTGTGAAGTACAAAGAAAAATCAACATTAGAATGTGGTGGGAAAGATTTCTTATGTAATAAAGAAAAGGTTTAGGAATAGAAATGATTGAAAAATGTAAGTAGGATCCAGGATCCTAAACCTCTGACTTGAATAGGACATAAGGTGAAGATGCATATCATACTTCATAAAAGTACACAAAAATAGGTAGTATTTATATTTGATAAAGAACACAACCATGAATTGATAAAACCTTCATAGAAGTCTCTTATTAAATTGAACCATGTTGTTTGTATAGGTGCAATAGCAGAAGCGATCGCAATGAGATGAGTTGAAATTCGACCATTCGAAGTGATGTCATACTCCGTTGACCAATTCGATAAGGTAGTTTTTCACAAGGAAAGATCTTGCAAATAAGTGTTTTGTAGAACCAATGAAGGTAATTGCAGGTTGTGATGCAAATGCTTCATTACTATATTTTTGAGCCAAAGCAACTATGGATTCTGGTTTTTACCTGAGATATATTGTTGATGATTGTAAAAATATTTTTTGATAGACTTATATTGCTAATCAGATTTTGCATACTATGGAGATGTTATTACATTTGATAAAACATACAAGAAGTATGTACAATCTCCCTTTATTGGTATTTGTAGGAATTAATAATTGCCATTAAATAATTGTTTTTGGATTTGCAATTCTATCAAATGAAAGGCATGAGTCTTTTGTTCAGGTTTTAAATGAGATTTTATGTTGCATCAGTACTAAAAGGCCCATTTCAGTTATTATAGATGGGAACAAGGCACTGCACAATGCGCTAAAAGTTGTTATCCCTGAAGCTAATTACGGGCTTTGCATGTGGCATATTCAAAGGAATGTTACCTCGGACCTCCACAACATTGAAATTGCATAAGGATTTAAAAAATGCATGAATTCTTGGTGGAGTGAAAAAGAATTTTTATTTTGAGTGGAAGAATCTAGTATGTAGATTTAATCTTGAAGAGAATAGTTGGATGAATAAGAAATATAACACAAGGTTATGTGGGCTCAAGCATTTTTGACAGACAAGTTTTTTGGAGATATGAAAACTACTTCTCGTTGTGAAGGATGCAACTCATATTTTAAAAGATATATAAAGAGAAATGGAACCTTACATGAATTGCTCACTTTGATCGAAAATTTTAATTTCAAATATGTGTAGATTAGAGCTAAAGGTAGACTTTTACTCTAGGGAAAATGAACATATTCTTTAGAGCAACATACAAACTCCTAAAAAAACATGCTGGACAAGTTTTCACTCATAGTTCATTCAAAAGGTTCAAGAAAGAGCGTAAGTGTCAAGATATTAACCTAAGGAAATGAAAGGTAGAATAAGAAGATGATCACACAAAAGTATATACGTTATATGGTATTTATGCCCTTCAAAGGAGACAAGGGTCAATTATAATGAAGTAAACCAAAACATCAAGTGTTCTTGTCTTATGTTCGAGTCTAAAGGCATTTCTTGTTGGCATATAATTTTCGTGTTGAAAAATGAGCATTTGAAGTATATACCAGATAGTTGCATCGTGCATCATTGGACTATTAATGCCAAAGATGATCCATGATAACTATTAATTTGTAGTTGGATAGAGATGCAGTAGAGAGATTATAACATTTTTCATTAGTGCCCATGTTCAATAGGTTTTGCTAGTTGGCGTTAAAGAGCAAAAAAGGTTTTGAGGTCACAAGGACTCCTTTGGCTAACTTAACTGCAAAGGTGGAGGAGATTTCCAATGCAAGGCTGAAAATTTTTGAAAAGGGAGAAGAGGCATTGCTGCAGGAACCTCCAAAAAGTTCTAGTTAGAATATTAAGAAAGATGAACAGAAAAAGAGAAAGAATTATGCTTGTTCACAATGTGGATTGTTGGGACATAATAATCGTACATGTCATCTCATCTGTCCTATGGGAAGTAATGTTGAAATATTCTTCAAGGACAATGGCAGTGAATGCAATTCATCATATGATGAACTTTGTGAAAATGGACTTTTTTAGGTAGATATTAGCTTTTATGAGGTGCATAGTCTTTTCATAAAATATTTATATGATAATCATGAATTTTATATCAGTTTTAACTTTATTAAAACTGTAAGAAGAACTAAATAGGCATCAACATCTGGTAAAATAACTAAAAATGCAAGTGCATGCATGTATGTGTTACAAGTTTTATTATTACAAGAAAGTCAGAGTATTATAAAATTCTTATATGCACTTTCATTTTACTTTTATAGTTTGCGAGTATTGCATATAAAATAGACAACATTTGAACTTTTTGATCCCCATAAATTTGAAAATATCATTTTAATTTTTTTTTTAAAAATTAAAAACGAGTGGCACTTGTAAACAGAATGAACGATGATAAAGCTGGAAAATTATATTTATTTCCTTCCTAGTTAGAGTTTGAGTTGTACAAGTGATAAAAGTTAAAAAATCAAATTCCTATAAAAATTACAAGGTCTCCAATGAAGCAGATTCCATGGCTGACATTATCATTTGCATATGATCATTCGCCAATTTTTTTTGTAATTTGTTTTTCTCTTCAATTAGCTCTGTAAAGATGGCATCAATAGAAATTTGGTTAAAGGCATCAAATTCTCTTCTTAAGTTCATTAATTGCTTAACAAATATCTTTCTCTGTTCATCAACTCTAATATTAGCTCCTTTAAATGAGTTGTGTGTTTGGGATGCCATGCACTAAATAAACATCCACCTTCCTGGAAAACATTAGGAAATGGACATAAATTAACAACCTTTCAAATATGTTACATGTACATCATAAGTAAATCAAAACAAAAAGGGAAGAAGCTATTTACCCGATATCAAGGGTAGGCGAAAAATCTCTTACCTTAATTTAGGGTCATCCATGCAACCCATCTCGGTGTTTCAAGTTACAGTAGTAATAAACTAGGTCTTCTTAATACTCATATTCAATATTTGGTGGAGTTGAAATCAACTAGTCGAAGGGGGAATAATTTGAGGAAACAACCATGACAAATAATAAACAATGGAGCAAAATCTAACTATTTAATCCTTTAAGTAGTGCTTTGTTAAGAGAAATGCATAGCATTCTCCATTTACATGTGGACTCAATGTTTCTATTTTCATGCAAACTTTGAACAGTGTGCCACAAATGGATTTGCAGGTCTTAAGGCAAGAAAAGTTTGGTTTTTAAATGGAGGCAAATGAATAAAATTCAAACAATATTCAAATTAGAATTCAAGTTGAAATTTCATGCCATATGCTTCAACCTTTTGTCTAGGGTATGGCTTTTTAAAGTACACAATAGAACAGATGTCATAAGAGCCGTGACAGTAGTAGTGTTTCTATCCTATATTGGCATTTCAAAATGGAAGCTGTGGCGTAGGGCCAGTGTACTTGGCATTTAACTTTTGTTCTTGAAATAACCTAGCAGATATATATGAGCCGTGACATTATCTATTTAAAGCATTGCATGCTTTATTGTTTATGGTGTTGGCAAGTGGCGTCAAATGCCGTGCTGTTTATGTGTGAAGGTAGGGAATTTATTAAATAGTTGTAGAAAAAATTTAATAGAAAACCAATTTGAATTGCTGGTTGATTAAACCCCAGCTTTACAAGCATATAAGTATTAAGTCAGAAAACATTAAATAGAACAATTTAAACTGAACTACTCCATTAAATAGAAAAAAAATAGCCATTAATCATATATTTCATTTTACTCCTCTGAATACGGATTGAACTTTAGATACTCTGTTATTGTTTTAGTAAGCAGAGGGCCTTGTGAATATCTTTTGCAAATATTTGTTTTCACCTAATGCCGAGTCTGATTTGAACATATAGGAGTATGGGATAGGTGATATCCATGTTCCTTAAAGGTTACAGCTAACCTTGCATATGAATCATTGATAATCAATGTGTCATGCGTATTGAAATCAAGGAATTTCTCCCACACTACAGTCAGCTTCTCCCTCAATAGGGGCTTCTGACCACCATGGGTCTCAACTTAGTCGCACATTGTTTGGTCCCAACAAAATAAACGCGCCTCAACATGTCCCTTAATAGCTTATTCATAATAAGATCTAAGTTTTTCTTCATTTTGGATGACCAAATTCTAACATCAAAGTTTAAAAAAAAACTGAAGGAACTCCCTGGCATGTAACCTTAAAAATACTTTCTTTTTATGTTTAGGGCTTCCCACCATTAAATTTGACTTTGGGTCCTGATTTTCTCTTTTACATTTTATCGCGTCTGCTGGTAATCCGTTAACATCAAGTACCGTAGCTCTTTTTCCATTTTCTTCTATTTTGATGTGGGTGGTTCATTTCCCTCTACTTAAAACATTTGATAATTCTTATTAAACTCATTTACAGGTTTAACTTGGAGTTATTGGGGCTTATATTTAGGTGGCACTTAACAAATATCATTCAACTTATTTTCAGGTTCAACTTTAACTTAGAGGTTTTGAGACTTACTTCCAGTATCATTCAACTTATTTTAAGGTTCAACGTCATGTTGTTGGGGCTCACTCTCAGGTGGTAGTTAACAATCATTAAACTTATTCTTAGGTTCAACTTTGATGTGTTGGGGCTTACTTTCAGGTGACAGTTGACCATTAAAATCATTTACGGTACCAACATTACATGATAGAGGAACACTTATCTGTTGATGTTCTATTGTTCTTCCAATGTTTAGTGTTGCGATAATGAGATTAAGGATTGATTTGACTTTAGTGAAAGATGTTTGCACCTTAAGCAGCAACTCTTCTAATCCTACCTTAAACTTCACCTACCTAATACTCTAGCCTTGCTAATCGTGACTCGAGAAGTTGTTCTGTTTTTGTTTCTGCTAGTTGGTAGGTTTCACTTTGCACTAGCATGTCTTCCCGGGTTTGACCACTATGTTCTTCATGATCAACTACTACAGGTTCCGTGATGAACCTGTTAATTAGATGTTAAGAGGTAATCATAACAGAATTCTTTATCTCTTCATCAGCACCCCATTTAATCTTGACTCTCTTGCATAATTCTGTTCCTAGAAAGGGAAACCATATGCTCTTGGTTTTAGATCACATGCTAAATTTTTTCTATAACTAGTCGATCAATATTAATGAGTTTACAATTCATGATACAATAAACCATGATGCAGCGATCTTTTGGAACATCGCTGTAATGGTTGGTTGAAATTAATTTAAAGCAAACAAGCTGCAACTAGACTAGGGCTATTTACTATAAGAATTTTTTTTAAATGGGAAGGATTTCTTATTGGATTTCTCATACTGGTATTTGCATAATTTATCAGCAATAAGTTTAACATTGACGGTTTCATCCATCATTTGAGCATATGTATCAATTTCTAGTGCTGCAATACCATAAAATTGATTAATGATTCCCTCACCAAACTCAAACTTTTTACTCTTGACATAAAAAATCCCTTTTCTGCTCTTTTAGATGCATTGGCATAGAACTCCCTAACCATCTGCATGGTGGCTAGGCAAGGAAGCTCTATGAATTTTCCCCATTCTAATTGCTTGCTCATGTTTAAATAATAAGTGTTCAAATTTTAAAACTCAAACCCTCTCTCTCCAGCATAACATGTTATGCTTTCTCAATGTTTGATTGCAATAAGTTTCGACCTCCTTATTTACAAATCTTTTTTCAACACCAACTAGGGAAGGTGATTAAGTCTCCATACCTTTATGTCTTAGAATTTTTTGCATTCTTGATAAGCCATGACCCTATGATTTCAATATTTTTTTTCTTCGAGGCCATTTAACAGTTTCAAAATGGATATCAAATTAAGGTTTTATTAATTATCCTAAACCAAATTTATGCTAAAACAGATGATTTGAGAGTAAAGTTACTAGTGCGCGAGAGGAAGATTTGTTTTAAAACCTAACGCCTTGATTTACTTTTGCAGGTTTAAAAACTTGAATGTCATGTTAAAGTTGAAGGGGTAAAATGACTCATTATTCCACATTTAGGGTAAAAGCTAAAAGGTTTAGGGTAAAAAAAGAGTCACAATAATATTTAATAACCATGATGAAACCCTAATCAGTCAAACCAATTGACTATTTTGTGTTTTAACATGCAGAGTTAGAAAGACATTGGTAATTACACTTTTTACTTTATTAATCACTTAAATTATATA
The DNA here is from genome assembly GCA_029448705.1 of Adansonia digitata. Taxonomy (NCBI): domain Eukaryota; kingdom Viridiplantae; phylum Streptophyta; class Magnoliopsida; order Malvales; family Malvaceae; genus Adansonia; species Adansonia digitata. The sequence continues at coordinate 2,635 of JAQSVH010019972.1, read as the reverse complement.
TTTTATATAGGGTCACCGCAATCTAATAGTGTAATTGTCATTCCGGCTATTACGCTATTATTTTTTATAAATAATTATTTAATTTAATTTTAAAATATATTAATTACAAAAACATTGCGTTGTTCTCTTTATGCCATGGTGTGTAAACTCTTTTGACCCTATTAATTACAAAAATGCTCTGCTATTCATTTAATGTTGTGATGTTTTAACCCTTACTACACCATTTATTTAAGGAATCCTGCTTCCATGCTGCGCCTATCATCCTCTACTGGGGTTGTCTGTATTTCAGCATATTTGAATGATCATCCAGTAGTGAAGATATATTTGACAATTTATCTACTATTATGAGGAAGTATGGTAGTCATTTCGATACAAATACGAATAATGGTAGTTGGGATATATTGGTAGTTCACTGATATGAATTAATGATAACATAAATAAAGAAGGTTGATTGTTGTTTTGAATTTATTGCAGTATAAATGGAGAAATCTTTCCTCTTATCCTGCAAGTTATATATAAAATCATCTTCTTGAATTTTTTCATAAACCCTAAACCTACTTATAGTTTCACACCCAATGTAAAGAATTTCACAGAGTCTCCTTAAACTTTGAATACTATCTTTTAAACCCCGCTTTAATAGTCAAAGTAGGTGTGCTATACCAAAACAAAATTCTGTATACCGTAATCGTTATTCTTTTTAATGGATGTTTACTATGAATTGATTTTCCTACATTTATTTACAAGAATTCCAAATATATAAGGACTTTTAGAATCAACTTTAGAGGCTTATTGCAGAATAGCTACAACTAAGGCATTCAAAATCCCATGTATAAGTTCCTTACTAATGCAAAGGATCAATTCTAGGGTGGAGCAAGAAGAAGTCAAAATGAATTTTATAGGGTCATCACCATTAAACCAATTGAAGACAATCAAGATCTTCAGCCAATAGTTATCAAGGTAGGCCTTAGGGTTGACCAAGAAGAAGTTAAAAGGAATTTCATAGAATAGGTGATAAACCACAAACGCACTAAATTTAGGGTGGAGATCGAGGAGTACAACACCTTAAACATGGAAACATACATAGAGATGTACAAGGAGTAGAAGTTTCTCATCGAGTGAGCTATATGGACCTTGAGGTGCTATTAAGAAGCTCACACAAACCTGTACGACAAATATATAGTAGAGCTGAAGGAAAGAATGAAATTTAAAAAAAATTGAGAGAGAAGGTCGAACATTTGTTAGCTAAGATAGTGTAATTTGGTTTAAGGTTTCCTCTTAATGGTGATGGTCTAGGTTGTTGTTATTGTTCATGAAGTTAATGGTTTTTATGTATATGTCGATGGATGTTCATGGGTTTTAGTTGTTTTAAGACTACAAATTCAACTTTGTATATTATCTGCATGGTAACATGATATTAACTACATGAAGCTAAATTACTATTACGATGTACAAAAATTGCCAAATTAACCTACCTCATGTGTTCTAATTCTTACCAACTTCATATCCATAAGAAATAGTCACATCGTCTCTTAAACCATTGTTAGGTTGTCACATCATTTTCACATCCGAGGAAATATCCGCCTTATTATTTTTTTCCTTTTCGTAGCTGAATGCATCTATTTTCTCTAATAATCAATAAATGATGGTAATTGTTTGTAGGTTTTTCGTTTCACCATTTAACACAATCTTATATATGTTTCCTTTTGCATGATCGATTGATATTACTTTCGAGGGTTTCGTGACTCCATATGACTATATATGATCAATTTGATCAATTGGATAATCCTAAACCAATTTCAACTATAATTACTGCTATTATATATGTTCAAATTAATCAATTAGACAATCGTTAAACAATTTAAAATACAGTAATTAGTGTAACTAGATATACAAATTGATAAATTAGACCACCTAAACTAATTTCAATGTTGAATTAGTGCAAGTAAATTTAAAATTTGCTCGACCATTTTGACTAGAATTACTGTAACTAAATGTACAATTAACTTGTGTCATCTCATGTCCATAATATATAGGTTAATGTGAGTAATTAACTCGTGTTAAAACTATTATATCATCTAAAGCCAATTGAAGAGATGGCTTATCTTGGCCATCTTGAGCGAGTTAACTCCTAAGTAGAGACATAGATATATTGCTTAGAGGTGGTGATATACTGGATTGGACCAAAGTGCAATTAACCAATTAATAAGTCCGTTTACTTTGATTAATTCATTTTTTATGTTCATTATGTAATTACCTTAACTTGAGCAAGTAATTTACTCCATGTGTATAACTTGTACACTTTGACATTCCAAAGGGTAAAGCGTCTCGAAATAATAAGTTATTAGACCAGTTCATTGGGTATATGACTTAAGCTCGATGAGAGCTTTACTTATAGATATAGAATCATAGCTCCTACAAAGAGGTAAGGTTATCCTCTTAAAAAGTATTATACGAGATAGTGAAAATGGATGACGCTTCGATCATTTGTTTATCAAATGATAAATTGTTCAGATGTGGTAAACAATCATTTTCACATAGAAAGTATAAAGAAACTTTAGGATAAGATGATCAAGTAGGTAAAACAGACTTTTAACCTTAAGTTGATCACGGATATCATATGAGGGTATTACATAAA
>JAQSVH010019900.1:0-10040 GCA_029448705.1 Adansonia digitata | reverse complement strand
AACAAAGTGAAAGTAATGAAACTGACTGAGTTCCAACACATTTCAGATTTCCTTGAACCTTCCCTAACTCATTAAAAGTAAGGCATAATGATAATTTAACGCGTACAAATCCAATAAGTTGAAATTATATTCCTTAAAAAAAATGATAGTCTATTCATAGTCGTGATGCATGAATATTCTATTAGTATTTCTTGTCTTTGCTTTAATTTGCGCATGTTTCACACTTTGCTTTATGTCTCTTTGCCACTTTGTTAATTTTTTAATTTCCGACTGTGAGATTTTATTAGTCTGAGTCTTCACATAGATGCATATGTTTAGGGACCATATCAACCATAGTTCTTAATAATGCAATCCTACAATTATATTTATTTAGTTAGACCAAAGAAAAATAAACGTATCTAAAAATAACATTAATAACTTACTTTTAATGGCAAAAATTGCAACTCGCTTTTAATTACAATATATTGTATATGTATCAATTTTTCTTTGATCTAATTAAGCATAATTATAAAATTATAATAATATAAAAATTGCTGGTGATATGTTTCCGTTTTTGATATTTTTGCCCGATCTTTACTCTATGAAAATAATCTTCTATTTGGAAAGTACTACTATTAGTTAATTACTCAATTGTTGGTCCTAATGACTTAAGCTTAATTTAAAACTCTTTTTTTTAAGAAAAAATTTCTTGGTTAAAAAGCAGTTGATATATATATATATATATATCATATCTGAATATTTAATTAATTTACTGAAATTTTTTTTTTTAAAATAGAAAACTAGTCAATAAGTTCAAACTTAAGCACCCAATTCTGTCCTTAGCCAGAGACCTTGATGGAGTCAGAAGTTATTTACAAGAATTGATAAGAATACATGGAAATAGCCTAGACATTGATCTAAAAAAAATAAATTTTTTTTGTCATGAGCCGACTCATAAATAGATCTAAATTGAAATGATTAAAAATGAGACGGACATTAGTGATTCAATCAAAATATCTTATCTTAAAATTTTGGCGACTTTTCAATTTTTAGGAAAACCTTCTTTCAAATCCAAAAGTCCTATTTTCTTTGAGTTTATCAACCAGTTGAAATGCAATGAGATCAAGGAATATATAGGTTAATTGAAATGCAATGAGATTAATGAATATATAAGTTAATCCATGCATGTTGTCATACATATAAAAATTTAAAGAGCAAAAAAGTGCTGGAAAAAAAATTAATTTTCTCAAATGACTAAAACCGTATTTGTTAAAGGAACAAAATCCAGAAATTTTAGCATGCAATGTTACTAAGATAATCAATTAAATTCCAAAAATGTAATAAATAATCATTTAATTAGCAATCAATTTCTTTTATGTGTTTCATTTAGACTGCACTTACCCACAAATCACTGAATGTGGTCTTAATATATTATAAAACTGGTGAAACTAAGCTCAGTGATACATTATAAAGAATAGATTGATTCATGAATGTATTGCCATGTCTAATAAAAAAAGTGTATATAGGAATTTGGAATGCCAATGAAATTAAGAAAAATAGAAAATTAATCAATAAATTCAAGCTTAAAATACCAACTTTCTTTTGTTCATATTTGTCCTAAGCCAGAGATCACAAATGATCAGTTCAAGGAGTCAAAATCTTATGTATAGAATTGAGAGAAACAAATGAAAGTAGATATTTATGACAATATTTAATTTATTGTTATATCATTATTAATTAATAAAAATTAAAGGAAATATTTAAAAGGAAAAAGAAAGAAAGATTAATGGCTAACTAGATAAATTTGTAGATTTTGACTATTTATTCTATCTTCTAATACTTTTCTAATGTGGAAATTTTGTTACATTTAATTTTTGGACTAACAGAGAAAATGATTGTATGACATTTTATTGGTCTTAGTCTTAATCTTGGTATGCATGGAATGTTTGAGTCTTTTTGCCCAATTATTACTCAAAGAAAATAATCTTCTCTACCACTTTCCTTAAGGCAAGTCATTAAAAAAAATTATATAGCAAGTTTCTTAACTGGTTGAGATGGATTGATGGGCATGAGGAGTGGAAATTTTGATGATAAATGTATAGAGTTCTTCACTTTTAATAAAATTCGAAGAAGAAACATATCTAAATTTCCCACTTTGAAATTTCCTTCGAAATAACTGAAATGATCAAAGGCGAATGAGACAAGGATGACTTGTTGATGAATCAATCAAGATGTCTTGTAATATTGGTGACCTTTCAATTCTTTGGGGGAAAAAAAACAGCTTCCAATTCCATTTTTTTTATTCTCAAAGTTTATGAAACCAATTAATATGCAATGAAATTAAAGAAGGGGTTAAGTCATGCATGTTGTCATCCATATGGAATTCTAGAATGCAAACAAAATTAAAGAACAAAAAAGAAGATTAACAAAAATGTCTATAAGATTAAATGTCCGTTGAGTTTTTGATTTTCTCCTTTTTTTTTCTTTTTTAAATACAAATAAGGCTGTAATCAAGGAAATGGGAAATGCTATACTAGGTTTCAAACTTGTTGGATGCCATTATGCTATAGTAGCTTAGTTAATGTTCCGTTATTTGTATATAATTGTAAACTAAAAACAAAACTATAAGAAAATAAAATCCAATAAAGGTTAAATAATTTTCTCACATGGCTAAATATCGTATTTGTTAAAGGAACAAATCCTGAAATTTTAGCTTGCAATATTGATAAGATAATCAACTGAATTTAAAAAATGGAATAAATAGTCATTGAATTAGCAATTAATTTGTTTTTATGTATTGCATTTGGAGTGCTTGCACTTGCCCACAGATCACTGAATGCAGTCTTAATCTATTATAAAACTTGAGAATTTAAGCTCACTGAAACATATTAAAGAATAAATTGATGCATGGATGTGTTGCAAAATCTAATAAAAAAGTATATATAGAAATCTGAAATACCAATGAAATGAAGAATGTACATATTGACGGCAATAGTTTATTGTTATGATTATGTCATTATGAATTAATAGAAATTAAAGGAAATATTTAAAAGAAAAATAGAAAGATTAATAAGGAACCGAATAAATTTGTAGATTTTGACTAAGCTCATACATTCGTTTTCTCTTTTGGAACTTTTCTAGATATTTGAATATGTTGGTATTTTTAATTTTGGACTTAGTCTTAGTCTTGGCATGCATGCATGCAAATGTTTCAGTCTCTTTGCCCCATGATTACTCTATGAAACAATTTTTCTACCACTTTAATTTCCTTAAGCCAAGTCATAAAAAAGACAAAAATATAGCAAGTTTTTTAGCCAGTTGAGATGGATTAATGGGAATAAGGAGTGGAAATTTTGATGAAAAAAAGTATAAAATTATTCACTTTTAATACATTTGAAGAAGATACATTTCTCAATTTTAAACTTCCTTTGTAATAATTGAAATGATCAAAGATCGAATGAGACAGGGATCACTTGTTGATGAATCAATCGAGATGTCTTTTAATATCGGTGACTTTTCAATCCTTTGGAAAAAAAATTGCTTCCAATTCCATTTTTGTTCTCTTCTCAAAGTTTCTCAAACCAATTAAAACGCAATTAAAATAAAGAATAGGTTAAGTCATGCATGTTGTTATACATATAGAATTCTAGAATTCCAACAAAATTGTAGAACAAAAACAGAAAATTAACAAAAATTTCTATAAGACTAAATACCCAATGAGTTTTTGATTTTCTCTTTTTCCTTTTTTTAAATACAAATAAGGCTATAATCGAGGATATGAAAAATACTAATGTTGATATTCGAACTCTAGACCTATTGAATGTCATGATGCTACTATAGCTTAGTCAATGTTCTCTAATTTATATACAATTGTAAACTGAAAAAAAAAAAAAAACCTTTAAGAATTAAAATCCAATAAAGTTTAAATAATTTTCTCAAATGGCTAAAGGAACAAAATCTGGAAATTTTAGCTTGCAATATTAATAACATAACCAATTTAATTAAAAAAATTGTAATAAATAGTCATTGAATTAGCAAGTAATTTGTTTTTATGTATTTCATTTGGACTGCATGCACTTATCTACAAATCACTGAATGCAGTCTTAATCTATTATAAAACTTTGAGAATTTAAGCTCACTAAAACATATTAAAGAATAAATTGATGCATGGATGTGTTGCAAAATCTAATATAAAAGTATACATAGAAATTTGAAATTCCAATGAAATTAAAAAAAATGGAAATGAAAGAATGTAGATATTGACGGTAATAGTTTGTTGTTATATTTATATCATTATGAATTAACAGAAATTAGAGAAAATATTTGAAAAAGATAGAAAGATTAATAGGAAACTAAATAAATATGTAGATTTTGACTAAGCTTATACTTTCATTTTCTCTTTTGGAACTTTTCTAATATTTGGAAATTTTGGTATTTTTAATTTTGGACTAACAAAGAAAGTGCTAGTTTGAGATTTTATTAGACTTAGTCTTCGTAGGCATGCAGATGTTTCAATATTTTTGTTCCCTCATTACTCTATGGAAATAATCTTCTACCACTTTAATTTCCTTAAGTCATTACAGATACAAAATTATAGCAATTTTGTTAGCTGGTTGAGAGGGATTGATGGCACAAGGAGTGGAAATATTGATGATAAAAGTATTATTCACTTTATGCTTCAACACAATTTGAAAATGAAATGTATCTAAATTTTCACTTTGAAACTTCCTTTAAACTATTTGAAATGATCAAAGATGAATGAGATAGAATCTACTTGTTGATGGACCAACCGAGATATTTTATAATATTTGGTAACTTTTTAGTTCTTTGAAAAGCTTACTTCCAGTTAGAAAATAATTTTATTTTATTTTTTTTTCAGAGTCTATCAAACCAATTGGAACGCAATAAGATTAAAGGATAGGTTAATCCATGCATGTTTTCATGTCTATAGAAATTTATTAGCATGCGATGTTGATAAGATAATCAACTAAATTCAAAAAATGTAATAACTAGTTATTGAGTTAGATATTAATTTGCGTTGATGTGATTGATTTGGACTGCACTTACCCACAAATCACTCAATGCAGTCTTAATCTATTGCATTACATAGAAATTAAGCTCAATGAAACATATTAAAGAATAGATTGATACATCGATAAGTAATCAAGTCTAATAAGAAAAGTATATATAGAAATTTGGATTCCCAATGAAATTAAGAAAAATAGAAAATTAATCAATAAGTTAAAATACTCTCATCTTTATATATATATATTTGTCCTTAGAGACCGCAAATGATCACTTCATGGTGTCAAAATTTTATCCGTAGACTTGATAAAAGCAAATGAAAGAACGATGATATTGATGGCAATAGTTTATTGTTATATCAATTAATTAATAGAAATTAAAGGAAATACTTAAAAGAAAATTATAAAAAAAAGAAGAAGAAAGATTGATTAATGGCGAAATAGATAAATTTGTAGATTTTGACTAAGCTTACACATTCATTCTATCTTCTCAAGCTTTCTAACGTGGAAATTTTGACACTTTTAATTTTGAACTAATTATGAAAATGACATTATGAGAATTTACTGGTCTTCGTCTTAATCTTGGCATGAATGCAAATGTTTGAGTCTTTTTGCTTGTTCATCACTTAAAGAAAATAATCTTCTCTATTGCTTTCCTTAAGTCAAGTCATTAAAAAAAACAAAGGTATCAGAGAAAATGATAATTTGAGATTTTATTGGACTTAGTCTTAGTCTTCGTATGCATGCAAATGTTCCAATCTTTTTGCCCCATCATTACTCTATGAAAATAATCTTCAACCACTTTAATTTCCTTAATTCAAGTCATTAAAAAGACAAAAGTATAGCAAGTTTCTTAGCTGGTTGAGATGGATTGATGGCACAAGGTGTAGAAATTTTGATGATAAGAATATTGAATTCTTCACTTTTACTACAATTGAAAGAGAAAACATATCTAAATTCCCACTTTGAAACTTCCTTCCAACTAATTGAAATGATCAAAGATAAATGAGATGGAAAAACACTTGTTGATGGATCAGTCGATATATCTTACAATATTTAGGACTTCTCAATTGTTGGAAAAACTACATCCCATTCAAAAGGTCTTTTTTTTCTTTTCAAAGTTTATCAAAGCAATTGAAACGCAACAAGATTAAAGAATAGCTTGATCCATGCAATTTGTCATGCCTATAGAAATTTGGAATGCCAACGAATTAAAGGGCCAATTATATATATATATATATATAGACACAGTTGTAAATTGAAAAAAAAATGAAAGCATATAAAGATTACGTAAGTTTCTCTCAAATGCCTAAATATCGTATTTGTTAAAGGAACAAAATCTGGAAATTTTAGCATGCAGAGTTAAGAAGATAATTAATTATATATTCCAAGAATGTAATAAATAGTCATTGAATTAGGTATTTGGTATCCCAATGTTAGAAAAAGATTTTAAATAAACTATCTATAATTTCAAACTTAAAAAGCCCTTTTTTTTTTTACACATTTGTCCTTAGCCAGAGACCACAAATGATCAGTTCATGGAGTCACAATCTTATCTATAAGAATAGAGAAAAATACATTGAAAGAGACTTCATATTGATGGCATTAATTAATTAACTTGTTGACTAAGTTATCTTAGATAACTGAATTTTCAATTATTTAAAATTCTTATGCTTTCAGCAAACACCTAATTACCCGCTAAGATTTGGCACAAAATACACTTACTCCTTAAGATATTATTTTTACTTTAATTTTAAATAAAAGAACAATTATGCCCTTTATTAATTTAATTATTTGTTTCTTTTCTCAATTTGTTTACTCAAAATTTTTAACTACAAAATACTTTAATTACTATCAAGTTAAATTATAATTATTCTAATCCAAGTATGCTTGTTAAATATTTTAAATTTATTTTTAATGTAGTTATATATTATATTATTTTATTTAAAAATAAATCAATTGTCATTATTTAAAAACCTCCATTGATAAAGAAATTGTTTAAAAAAATGAAAAGTAGACATAAAAAATAGGAATGATTGTATTTTTAATATTTTAAGTAAAATTTGAATAAATATTAGTTTGATTAACAGAACACTATCATAATTATTTTTTCAAGCGATAAAATGTGATTTTCAATAAAATCTCATGAATGATAATTCTATATTTTTTATTCTTCTTTCTTCTTTTTTTTTTTTTTCATTTTCTTCATTAACTAATTTCATTATCAATAAAATTTTTAAATAACAAAAATTAATTTGTTTAAATAAAAATATTTTAATTAATTTCTTTTAAAGTTAATATATAATTGAATTAAAGATAAATTTAAAATTTTTATCATGCACTTGAATTAGAATATAAGTAAATTAGAATTTAACTTAAAAGTAACTAAAGATAATTTTAAGACTAACTAAATTCTCATTATTTTGTAGTGAAAAAAAGTTTTGAGTGAAAAGATAATGAAAAGAAAAAACAAATAAAAACAAATAATCTACAAAGGGTATATTTATCTTTTTATTTAAAATTAATCTAGAAATAATAAGTTAAGATGTTAGTGTATTTTCTTACCAAACTTTTAGGGGGTAAATAGGTATTCTTAAAACAAGACGGCTAAGTGTATTTATCTTTTCATTTAAAATTAATCTAGAAATAATACCTTAAAGAGCTTGGTATATTTTTTACCAAATCTTAGGGAGTAAGTGTATTTTTCACCAAACCTGAAAGGGTAAGTGTCTTTGACCCTTCCTAATATAAAGAATTAAAATATCTTTTAATTCTTATTATATATGTTTTAAGGAGTGTTTTTAAGAAGTGTATGAATCATTTCTTATACTAAATGTTGTTCAATTATAATTTTTATTTGTAAAATTGTAATCTCATAAAAATAAAAGAGAATTAATTGTTGAATGCTCTAAATGTAAGTTTCCAACTACAAAATAAGAAAATTATAAAAAAAAACAACTCACGTTATGATAACTCTATTTATTTTCATCTAAAAAAATAATATCTATACCAATAGAAAATAAAGGAAAGTTTTTAAAATATATATATAAGAAAGAAAGAGTAATGCAAACATTAAAAATAAATAAAAATTAGGAGACATACACTAGTTCACGCATTCATTTTCTCTTCTCAAACTTTTATGCTTCGAGAATTTATGTATTTTTAATTTTGTAATAACAAAGAAAATGGTAATATGAGATTTTATTGGTCTTATTCTTAACTTTTGTCTTAGTTTTCTCAAGCATGCACGCAAATGTTTAAGTCATTTTGCCTGATCATTACTCAATGAAAATAATCCACCACCACTTTCCTTTAAGTCAAGTCATTGAGAAGACAAAAATTTAGCAAGTCTCTCCGCTGGTGGAGATGGATTGATTGCACCAATGTGAAAATTTGGATGACAAAAGTATTGAATTCTTCGCTTGCAATACAATTTAAAGATAAAACATATCTAAATTCCCACTTTGAAACTTTTTTTAGGTTAATTAAAATGATCAAAGCTGAGTGAGAAAGAGACCATTTATATTTAATAGATCAATCATTATGTCTTATAATATTTGCAACTTTTCAATTTTTTTGAAAAAACTATTTCAAATTCTTGAAAATTTTTTTTCGAAGTTTATCAAACCAATTGAAATGCAATGAGATTAAAGAATAAGTAGATCCATGTACGTTAATATCATATAAATATGTGGAATGCCAACGAAGTTAAAGGGTAAAAAAGAGCATTAGAAATAATTATCTGTTAGATTGAGTGTCCACTGTTTATATTTCTTTACGACTGTCTCACAAAATAGCTCTCTGCTCTTTTGTTGATTAAGTTCAATGTACATTTCTTTATGTTAATGTGAAAAAAAAAAAAATTACGTTTAGCATTTCGTTCTTGCACTTTAGAATGCACTCTTCAGCCGATAGTGGATGGGGTCTGAACCTGTCGTTTCATGAATTGAACTGCATACCTGCATAGGGGAGTATATTCAAAGAAGCACAATAATTTGTTTTGCTGGATATGTATAGTCTATTACCTACATATAAAATTTATTATGATTTGAAAACTTGCTTTTGTTACTGAATATGTTAAATTATTACATTTTGTGGATTTTGTGCCAAGAATCATGGCAAATCACCTCGTCATATATCAAAGAAAATTGAAGTCACATTCAGGTTCTTGGCAAGTCTTCGGTTTACATTGTCTTGCCATTGAAGTATATGAACACTAGGAAAGTATCAAGTATATGAAGTATTGTAAGTACAGTATAAATGTTGACGGTTTTGTCCTTAGCCATGGCTGTCTCATGCAATTTCTAGCAAACATTGAAGCATCCTCTTACTTTCTTACTGCTACAAGTTCAAACAAAATTTGATTAGAAAACAGCTAGTCCTGGTGTCCTGTTCCAAAAATTAATACTAGTTGCCAACTCTAAAACAGCCCCTAATCGATGGTGTTTGAGAGGTGGAAGTCAAATTGGCCGGTGGGATCAGGCATATTCAGGGTTTGAACTTGGCCCTGCAGCTACTAAATTCTTGAAAATGTGAACTTGGGTGGTTATGGCATTTTTTTTATTTACAACTGCATCGGCTAAACATTGGATCGGAAGAACCGCAAGCATTGCTCATCACAAAATCCATGCAAATGTTTCATTTCATTTGGCAGGAAAAATGTCGTAAACTAGTGCCATTACCAGATCATGTGGAAAAGTCCATAACCTACTTGGTTGTGGGGATTTCAGGAAATTGCCTTTCCCCGTTCTATAAATGCAGTAAAAGCTTTTTCGATTAATGGCTGATCAAGGAATATGACATCATACAAAGTTGTTCACGTGCAAAAGTAGCAAACTTCACATTTTTTTTATGGCTTATTCAATTGTATAAAATTAAGGGTCTAGTTTCATTCAATTATGACAAGGTTCTTAAATAAACAAAACCGTATATTTTTATTTAAAAAGAAACCTTTCAAAAGGACGATTGTTAATAAGGTTTGGCAACTTAGCTTATTGTTTCTCTTTATCGTTATAAGCATTGATTTAGCTAACTATT
>JAQSVH010019878.1:0-11230 GCA_029448705.1 Adansonia digitata | reverse complement strand
TCCCAAGTTAGAATGAGAAAGTGCTCTAATTTCATAAATCTAGAAATATAGGTGAATTTTGATACTTTTTATGATTTCAATGGACGTATTTAAATGTGTTTCAAGCAATGAAATGTTGACTCTTATTTAATTGCATAAGTTGTATTATTGAATTGATAAATACTAATTTGATATTTGGTGACTTTTTAGGAAAAATTGAATAATTCTTACATTCTAAAGTTAAGAATTGAAGAAGGATTTCAAAGGACAAATATTAAATCGCCTTTAACCTTCAATAGCAAGCTATCGAGAAGATGAGAAATTAGTAATAATAAAGCTCGGATTGACGAAGCCTTGCCAACATATAAGAAGCTTAGTCTTCATGACATTCAAATTCTATGACGTCTTTATCTGATCGTTTGAAATGGAGGTGAAGGAGCCTTGGGTCTACTTCATTCGATTAAGTAGAAAGATTGGCAGAGTTTTTCTTTGTTAGTTTCACTATATTAGGTTAAAAACTTGGGAAATCAAATGTTTTCTCCATCAGATCACATAAAATATAGGTGAAGTAAGATCTGATCAACTTTGTTCTATTAAATAAGAAGATGGTGGAGTTTTTCTTTGTCAGTTTCGCTTTGTTAAGTAAAGAACTGATGGAATCAAATGACCTTTTCATTTAATCATGTGAAATATAGGGTGAAGTGGGTTTTTTGTCAACTTCATTCGATTAGGAGAAGGATCAATAAAGTTTTTATTTGTTAGTTTTACTTGGTTACATTAGGAACAAGGGGAGTAAATGTCTTTTTCATCCGATCATGCAAATGTAAGTGAAGTAGCATTAAATTCAAATTCATCCACTTAAGTAAAAAGATTAATGGAGCTTTTATTTGTCAGCTTCACTTGGTCAAAAACTAGTGGAGTAAGATGTCCCTGTCATTCAATCATGTGAAATATGGGTGAAGTAGGATTTACGTTAACTTCATCCAATTAAACAGAAAGATAGACAGAGTTTTTATTTATCAACTTCACTTAGTTAAGAATCGGTGGAGTAAGATGTCCTCTTCACTCAATCATGTGAAATATAGGTGAAATAGGATTTAAGTCAACTTCATCTGATCAAGTAGAAAGATTGACAAAGTTCTTATTTATCAGCTTCACTTGGTTAAGAATGATGGAGTAAGATGTCCTCTTCATTCAATCATGTGAAATGTAGTTGAAGTAGGATGTAGGTCAATTCTATCTGATTAAGCAAAAGGATCTATGGAGTTTTTATTTGTCAGCTTCACTTAGTTAGAAACCGGTGGAGAAAAATGGCCTCTTCACTTAATCATTGAAATGTAGGTAAAAAAGGCTTTAAGTCAACTTTAATTAATCAAGCAAAAGGATTGATGTAGTTTTTGCTTGTTAACTTTACTTGGTTAGGAACTAGTGGAGTAAGATGTCCCCTTCATCTGATCTTGAGAAATGTTGGTGAAGTAGGATTTAAGTCAACTTTGTCTGACTAAGGAAAAGATTGGCAGAGTTTTTGTTCATCATCTTCACTTAGTTAGGAACTGATGGAGTAAGATGTCATCTTCATCCGATCATGCCAAATATAAGTGAAATAGGATTTAAGTAAATTTCATCTAATCAAGCAAAAGATCGACAATGTTTTTATTTGTCTTCTTCACTTGGTTAGGAACTGCTAGAATAAAATGGTTTCTTCATTTGATTATAGGGAATATAGGTGAAGGAGGCTTTAAGTCAGCTTCGTTCGATTAAGCAAACAATTGATGGAGTTATTTTAGGTTCTCTTTATTTGGTAAAAAACTAATGAAGTTAGCTCGCATAAAAAATGAAAGCCCAAGAGTAGTTGATAGTTCTATCATAGTGAAATTAGAACCAAAATTTAAAAAGCCTAAGTAGCTGATGGCATAGTCCCTATTAAAATTCGCACTAAAATGAAAGCCTAAGAGTAGCTGATTCTGCCCAAGTTGAAATTGGCACCAAAATATTAAAAGCCCAAAAGCAAATAATGGCTTTAGCCTAGTTAAAATTGGCACCAAAAAATGAAAAACCAAGAGTAGTTAATTGTTCAATCGCAGTTAATATTGGCACTAAAATGTAAAAGCCCAAAAGTAGCTGGTGGTTTCATCCCTATGAAAATTGGCACCAAAACCTAAAAGCCTAAAAGTACATGATGGCCTAGGCCCATTCAAAATTAGCATTGAAATTAAAAGCCCAAGAGTAGTTGATGGCTTTTATCCCAGTTGAAATTGGCACCAAAATTAGGAAGCCTAAGAATAGCTGATGGCCATAACCTGTTCGAAATTGGCATTAAAATGTAAAAGCCTAATTTTTTTTTTTGTAAAAAGGCTTATTAGGGCCCGAACAAAATCATGTCTATTTAGTCTTTGCCCTATTCCTTATCCTTAGCAATAACAAAGGAATGGTAGTTGTAGACGCTTAATTTTTTTTGGACTTTTTCTTTGGTAACCCTATGTAGACACCTTATTTTGTCCAAGCTAATTCTTTAAGCAATCTGGAGCACAAACGTGAGAAGTGGTGATGATCGTCAGGCGACAACTATTTTGAGGAGGTAAATGCAAAGATGTGGCATCAAATGACATAGTTCAAGATGTCCGAGGATAAAATATATGAGAAAAGTCATAATTTTACTTGAATGTATCGATACAATGCTTCAACGATCCAAAAATCTCAAATGTCCTTATTTGTAGCAATACAACATGTAGATGCATCGAGACATGAGCTTCTGTATCGATACAGGACCTCATGTATCGATACTAGGCCATGCCAAGACCAAAACATGCATTTTGTAAATAAATGTATCGATATATATATTAACATGTATCGGTACAATGGTTCATAGTATCGATACAATGATTCATTATATCGATACAATGATTTATTGTATCGATACAATGATTCATATCGATACAATGTTCATTGTATCGATACACTCAAGGTATTTGGACCAAATATATCGATACATTCTGCAATGTATCGATATATACAGGCCATTTTCACGGTCCAGGTATTTTTGACTCGTCCACCATTGACCAAAAACTCGATTTTAATTAGTTTCTTTGCATCAGGAAAAATTAAAACATATATCAAATTACGAATTTAGACTTTTGAATTAATCAAAACATTTTTTTGAAGTCTAAATTAGATAAAAAAAATCAATATCACATGATACCTTACTCCCTATTTGGTTGACCAAGATCACCCATCAGCCACCCTATTTGTTGAAAAATCATTTCAGCATTTAAACCAGCCACCCTATGTCCATCACATTGGTAGCAAGTTGCTCCTTGTAGCCACCCTATAGCCATAATGCTGACATCACTTTGTCCACCTTGATAAATGGCCCAAAACACCTCTAAATTGGCTTCAAAATGCTGGTATAAATGGACCACTTCTATCTCAGCTAAAGGAGGTTAGATTTTAGCTTGTTTCAGCTTCCAAAACACATTTCTACATGAAAAAAACTAGAATCCCGTAGCTTTTCACTCACCACCCAAAAACAGCTCCAAAACACTTATTCCTAACTATTACACATTTCAAAAATCACCCTTATCCATACCATAACCAAAACCTCATTATTTCGCTCTTTTTCTTGCTTGTTAACAAGAAGGAAAAGAGGAAAATTCAAGCCATCTCTACTGCTCCAATTATTTGGCCAAAAAGTGAAGTTTTGTTGGCATAAATTCTAACTTTATTATTTTTATTTTCTGTTTTTAAGTATCTTCATCATTTTTATTTTAGTGAACTCTCCATGTTTCCATCACTCTTTTAGGATTATCATGCATTATTATGGCTTTTGGTTATGGTAGTTTAAGATTTGGATGCCTTAATGCCCCTTTGATGTGCAAAATACCTCATTTTATCCTCATTATTTTGATAGCTCTTGCTCATGCATTTTATGCCATATCCATGCATCTTGTTATGATTAATCCATGTACGAATCATTAGCTTAACATATTTCAAGCATATTTATACATTAGCTTTCATCTTGTCATGAATCATCGTCATTTTCAGCTTCCATAACATTTTCTTGTCAAAGTGCATAACACTTTCTTTGCCTAGACCATTGGTAAAGTTAGCATCCCCATTCATTTTATGTGCCATTCCCTTATATGTTTCTAGTCTTCCCCTTGTCAAAGTGCATGTTTGATGGCTATCAAAAACTAATTTTCAAAACCTCTCCAAGCCAAGCATGTTAACCTCAACCAATAAGAATTAGTATGAACTTAGCATTTTCCTTAAAGTTCGCAAAATATCTTAAGTAAAATTAAGTTTTCCAAATTTGGAATCTTGATTGAACGTGCTCTAAACTTCTGATTTTGCAACAAAAATGGACTTCAACTTGTTCCCGAAATGTTCACGCCTTGTTTTTAAGTTAAAACCCTGAATGGTATGATCAATGGATTGTTTTATCGTCCCAAACTACTCCGGGGCTATGCAAATGAGTTTGTGATGCTTATGCCACTATTTCCCTTCAGTCATAGACATTCGAATGTCAATGACTCGAGTTTGGACCAGTAAACATAAAGAAAATAAGAAATATCCCCTGCTGGCAGCACAACTATTACAAATTGAAAAATTACTTTAAAATCCAAAACGATTTTTTGTGAATTTTACAATATTTTTCTCTGAAAGTATGTCGAATTATCTTTAAATCAATGTCTTATTCACCCCCGGATCAATCCGGATGAAAGAGTTATGATTTGTCAAACCTAGACCATCTAGAATCCCTAGTGTGAACAAAGTGCATTCTGTTTGGGTCATTCAGGCCCACTAAATGATTTTTCCCAATTTTTCAAACATTTTTCTAAAAGATTCATGAAATTATCTTTTCAGAAAGGTATCATTTGCAATTTGTTGATACCAAATGAGTCCAGGGTGATTTTTCAAACTTTGACACACCTTGTCCTTCATATGCTCTGCCAGCAGCATAATCAATCCAAACTTGAAAATTTATTTCCCCAAAAAGTGACTTTTTGGCATATTGGGAACAATTTTAGATTGACTCTCATTGAGTTACTTTTCTAACGATATCTTTTCCGCCTCTCAAGCATTTAAACCAATTTAGACTAAATTTAGGCTGTCCCCTATTTTTGGTTATGGTCAAAATTGAGTTATTTTCCCAAATTTCATCTTGAGACATTCGAATATCTCTATATTACTTCGATCAGACTCGAAAACATGCTTTGACCTCCCATAGGCTTGTATCAAGGCATAAACATATTTTTATATCTTTACCATCCTCATTCACAATAATTTCTCTTGCTAAAAGTTGTTAAAATGCTCACTCATTTCCTAAATCATGAAGTTTTGTCGCCTTAAGTTTTCCAACTCGACCTCTCTAAAGAGTGTAAAACGTGTCACTTTTAGGGATACTCCAACCTTGACTTTCCAAGGGGATACTCCAACCTCATTTTTCAAAATTGTTAAGATTTAAAAATCTTCCTTTGTCAAAATTATTTATCATCCACGAGGATATTCCAACCCTATCTTTTCGAGAGGATACTGCAACCCTATCTTTTAACTATAATTAAATTTTTCTCCTTCCTGGACTTCCATGAATGTGCCAAGCAAACCTTATTTAATCAAGAAACCGAGATGCATCTCGAAAATTATCGATTCGGTTATTCCCAGATAATCGATGCCAATTGCGAGATAAATTCTAATAGTCCAACTCTTTTCTTTATAATTGCATTGAATTATCCATATTATGTTACTTCATTTGTTGCCTTACTAATATGATTTCTTTGTGATGATTATTTGTATTCATGTTTTCCAATCATTTCAGATAAAACTAAGGGTAATATTCCACATGGGTATCTCTCTTGTGCCTAAAGTGAAATATTCCATTTTTCGAAGTAAAATCCAAAGGTTATTTTATTGAAAATCTCTATATTCCCCATATTTCCAGGGCGTATATGAGATCAAATCATTTCATCCAAACCTGGATTTATATTTCTATAAAATTCCTGCATTAAATGGGGTTATATCAAAATAATGATGAGTTAAATCGAAAGAATCAAAATCAAGATAAGACATAGCTATTAAGGTATCGATTTCGGGCATCGCCAAGAGGTTCGTACCTCATCGTGTGTAACCAACTCCCGAACCTAAATGACAAATTTTTGTATTACATAGACCACGTGATCGATGTCTTGAGTTTTGTAACTTAAAACATAGGTTTCAATAGGCATCTGGTCATGCCTAGCCCAAAATGATCGGTGGTGACTTTAAGCGTTGGCCATTTCGTGATGGTCATCTGAGACCAATAAGATGAACGATTTGTCTTATGGTCCCCTTCACTGTGTCATAAGTCAAGAATCTATACTTTCTCATTCTCATCATGTTGCAAAGGAAAAGTCACGGTCAAGAAGACATTCCTAAGTCAGAAAAATATTTTAAGTCATATGCACCCATAGATCTGCGAGGATCGACCCTCGGATATGTTGCGATAGCTTGGTGACTCCACTGCGGATAGTATAGAGAGTTAGGCCAAAAACTAGCCGTTTCTTGCTAGGTTCTCAATTTTTTCGATCTTCGATCATTATTTAACTATGACCTTTTTTTTTTGTTTTGTCAATTAATCTTTCATTTTGACATGATTATCATGATTATCTTATTTTTGAATAATCATCACTTTAACAAAAGTGTAATATGGAAGTAAGCAAAAAGGTTTGACATTTCCCTGTCACACACCACGCACTTGCATATACATTAAAGTCCCGCCAAACACCATGACGAGGTTATAACCCAATCATTAGGAGGAAGTAAGCCATCTACCTTCGTGTGTAACCCTCTGTATAGGCATGGTAATATCTTCTCGGATGTAAATTATCTATGTTTCTAGTGAGTAACCCTCCGTATTTGCATAGAAAAATACATCCAACAGATCGAACCGTTCTGCCAAACCCGCAATGGGTCTAGGATCTGGGTCCTTCGACTGTCCATATCAGACGGAAGAACAATTTGGATACCTATTTAGGCGTCCACTTAAATCTCATATACTGAGCCCTATAAGCTAAACCATGTCAAACCATACCGAAATGCTGCTAGAATACCCAAAGAATAGGGTCACTTGGGGAAACATTCCTAACCTTTACACTTAATTACCATAATTATATAGGTGATAATGAGTATACGATTGTCACCCACATCTGCATTTTTACCATTTATTAAGGAATACCGTCGTGCTGCCCGAATGATGGCTAATCTTTGTCTAAACAAGTGACGCTGAGCAGAAGAAAAACCATCATTCGCAATGTTATGCTGTAAGCTGTTATGCTATTTGAGTCATTGCTTAACACGTATCCACACTAGGGGTGATAAATGAATATTACTACTAGTTGGTTATTTTTCCATTAAAATAAGATATTGCATCACCTCATGACAGGCGGATTGCATCCTGGCATGTTGAAATGCAGCCCGTTTCTCGTCTCACCACCTTGGTTCAGACATGTTATGAATATTTTTCTGTGATATTCTCAAATTCTTTAATTTCTTACATTTATCTTTTATAGATTTCACTAACTTGTTTCTCTTTGTTTGTGTTTTAGCGCATGCATCATCTCATCATAACTATCATGATGTCATTATTTTAAGACAATTGTTCTAGTTTAGTGTTCAGCAAGGGACCTTTTTGTGGCTTTATGAAAGATGTTATTGACAAAGCTATTCTAGGATTCAATTATCTCTAATGCATATGCATATTTACTTTCACCTTTTTACACTTGCATCAATCATTCATTATCTTAACTCATCATTGCATCATAAACACTCATCAATAAATATATTTTCAAGTAAAAGTCTAATACAGGAATCAAGCCATAAAAGTGTAAGGGACTCTGAAGTCAATCAAAAAAACGAAACCTAAGATCTTGCATCACTGTAACACACGACATCGTAAGCAAATCATGGAGAGTGATCATGAAGCTCATATTGAGTGACTTGAGCTAATGGTTAAGGAATCACAGGACCAGATGCTCGTTAGCCAAGTGAAATGCAAACTCAAATTACGAGACTTATGGAACTAATGACAGCCTCCATGAAAGAAAAAGGGCAAGCCAGCACTGCCAACACGAGGAATGATCCTCCCAACACTAAAAGTCCCCCTATCAATAATCCAGAATCTACCTAAGGGAAAACTAGACAAGAACAACAGCTTGCTCCTACACTTGCCACTCAGGCTCTGCCAGTCATCTACCTAAATCCTATTGCGGCAGGTCAATTCATTCCCGATACTCAAGGGGTGAATGCAAGAGTTTCATCGACAGATCCAATAGCCCTTGACCATAAGGAACCAAAGAAAATAAAAGGTTAAAAGTCCTCCATGACTGTGGAGGATATGAACAAATTCTAATTACTGGAAAAATGCCTCCAAGCTATTGAGGGGAGTGACAAGTTCGGAGCTCTTGAATCACAATCATTGTCTTTGGTGTCCAACCTTGTCATTTCTCTGAAGTTTAAAGTCCCAGAGTTTGAGAAGTTTAATGGAACCATCGACCCTTCCATCCATGTCTGAATATACCTACACAAGATGGTTGGGTATGAGAAAGATGAAAAACTCCTCATCCGTTGCTTCTAGCATAGCCTCATTAGGGTAGCAGCTCGATGGTATATCGAGCTAGACAATGTCAAAATCCACTCATGGGTCGACTTGGCTAAGGCCTTTCTAAATCACTACCAACACATGTCAGATTTGAAGCCAAATAGACTTTCCTTAATGAATTTCAAAAGGAGATCCATTGAAAGTTTCAGGCAATACGCCCAAAGGTGGAGAGAAGAAGCAGCCTTAGTTCAGCCTCTCTTTACAGAAAAAGAGATGACAGTCACTTTCATTCACAGCTTACGCGCTCCTTATTATGAGAAGCTTATAGGAAATACCACCAAGAAATTCGCAGACTTGGTTCTCTCTAGAGAAATGATTGATGCCACCATTAAGAGTGGTAGAATGTCTGTTGGGGAAACAGCTAGTTGAGTAAGAAGCCCATGGCTAGTAAGAAAAAAAAAGAGGAGGCTAATGCCATAAATTATGCTGGCTCGTCTCAGCCAAGATAGCATTAAGCACCCAACCTTCACTACTCAAGAATGCCATGTTCTTACCCATCACAATATCCCTGCAGCCAATTTATGCCACAACTTATAATCCATCACTTGCAATCCCATCATACCCACCACAAAGCTACCTTCCATAAGTCCACCAAAATACCAACTGAATAACTAATAATGCACTAAAAAATTGAGATGCAAATCAATCAAGACAGCATTTTGATCCGATCCCTATAACTTATAAGGAGCTCTACCAAACCTTACTGCAAAATCACTTAGTGGCTTCGATCTATGTCCCAAAAAAAATTTGCCATACCCGCCATGATACAACTCTAACGCCTACTGTGAATACCATGCTAGGGCAGCAGGGCATGACATTGAGAACTACACGTATTTTAAACAAAATGTGCAAAATCTAATCAATTCAAAAGTCTTACTGATTGGCATAAACTAGGGACTAAATACTACTACCAATGCTTTACCAAACCACACTGAACCAGCTGCAAACATGATCGATACCGAGCCATAGAATTTGTGTCCTTCTACCAATACTCGATTTTGATGACGAGGTCATGATAGAAGCCCTTGCACTTTTCCTATCCCTTTCATGTAATGTCAGGAAATGAAAACCTACCTGCCCTCACCCAAAGGCAGGTAGGTGTCCTATGTAAGGGGCATTTTTATCAAACATTGTCAATGAAATGACTTTTGCATATATTATTCCATATTGTGTACCTATATCACTTTTCAATATCTTTGTCTCAATTACTCTTATCCTAATCCCCAGGTTATGTGTGTGCCTTTTGCAATGTCTATTTCTTCAACCTTTCAAGTGTCCTGATGACAGTGACATGGATGTGTCTGATGGGTCTTTAAAGATCGATTTCGAACGGTCAATTTACACTAGTGAAATTGATTCTAAAGAAGGTTTCGAAGAAAGCTTCGTACCACTAGACCTTTTATAGTTCAAGATCCAGCATCATAATTTTATCTTTATCGCCCAAAGATGAATTAGGCCGTTGAGGTAGCCAATAAAAACATCAAAAGAATAGTTGAGAACATGGCTGAGACTTACAAAGACTGGCATAAGAAGCTATCCTTTGCACTTCATGCCTATCAGACCTTAATTTAAACTTCCACGAGCGCTACCCCATTCTCCGTTGTCTATGGAATTGAAGCTGTACTATGCATCAAAGTCAAGATCTCTTCTCTCAGAGCCTTGATGGAAACCAAACTTGAAGAGGCTAAATGGGTCAAGAACATTTGCAACCAGCTCAACCTCATCGAGGAAAATGCATGAAAGCTATTTGCCATGGTCAAATGTATGATCCAAGCCCATGACAAAAAGATACGCCCATGATAATTTCACCCCGGTGAATTGGTTTTGAAAAAGATCCTCCCAATTCACAAAGATGCATGGGGTAAGTGGACCCCTAATTGGGAAGGATCGCATGTCGTGAAACAAGCCTTCTCAGAAGGGGCCCTAATCTTATCAGAAATGGATGACAGTACCTTGCCCAATGCAGTCAACTCAAATTCTGTCAAGAAATATTACGCATAGAGGGCGAAAACCTGAAAATGCATCATTTAAAAAGAGAGAAAACAAAAAAAAAACAACAAAAAAAAAAGCAAAGACAAAAAAAAACTAACAGAAACAAAAAAAAAAGAGGGTCTAAAGAAAAATATAAAAAAGGCAACCGACCCGACTATAGTTGAAAACTCACAAGGGTGACTTCAAAAGATCAATTTTGATGGGGCATAGACTGAGATCACTTACAGAACAAAGCAGAGTAATCTTAGGGATCTTTTGAAGATCAGCTCATACTAGTCACATTCATTATTCGAGAAAGATCCTAGAAAGACCTAAAGAATATTCATGTCATGATCGTCAGAGGCATCTTTTACCAAAAAGATCTTTCTTCTCACTACCCTATCTTTTGTTTGTCAAAGAGTATACCAAGTTGTATCTCTTTGTTTTCATGAATAAATAGTGCCTTGCTTCTTTTAACCCCTATACAATTCACATTGCACTTGTTATTTAGTTGATAATGTTTGATAATTGTCGGAACATACCCCGGGGTGGATCCTTGCGGATCTATGAATGCGCACGACTTAAAATATTTTCCTGACTTGGAAGTGTCTTCTTGATTGAGACTATCCTTTGGTGTTGTGATGAGAA
>JAQSVH010019837.1:0-11232 GCA_029448705.1 Adansonia digitata | reverse complement strand
GCTTGCATGAATCATTGTCATTTTTAGCATCCATAACATTTTCTTGTCAAAATGCATAACACTTTCTTTGTCTAGACTATTGTTAAAGTTAGCATCCCCTTTCATGTTATGTGCCATCCTCTTTCATGTTTGTGGTCTTCCCCTTGTCAAAATTCATGTTTGATGGCCATCAAAAACTAATTTTCAAAACCTCCCCAAGCCAAGCATGTTAACCTCAACTAATAAAGGCAAGCATGAACTTAGCATTTTCCTTAAAGTTATCACAAAAAAATCCTAGGGAAAATTAAGTTTTTCAGATTTGGAATCTTGATTAAACAAGCTTAAATCTTTTGATTTTCCAACAAAAATGGCCTTGCACTCATTCCCGAAACGTTCGTACCTTGTTTTTGAGTCAAAACCTTGAGTGTGTGATCAATAGGCTGTTTCATCATCCTAAACTACTCTGAGGCTATGCAAATGAGTTTATGATGCTCATGCCACTCTTTCCCTTCAATCATGGACGTTCGAATGTTAATGACTCGAGTTTGGACCCGTAAACATAAAGAAAATAAGAAATATCCCATGCTTTGCTTTGTCCCCTATTGGCAGCATAACTGTTGCAAATTGAAAAATCACTTTAAAATCCTAAACGATTTTTCATGAATTTTTTGATATTTTCCTCTCAACGTGTGTCGAATTATCTTTAAAACAATGTCTTAGTCAACCCTGGGTCATTCTGGATCAGAGAGTTATGATTTTTCAAATCTAAACTTTCCAGAACCTTAGGAATCCGAACATGTATTCTGATTGGGCCATTTAGACCCACTATATGATTTTTTTTAATTTTTCAAACATTTTTCGTAAAAGATTCATGAAATTTTCTTTTCAAAAAGGTATCACTTGCAATTTTTTGATACCAAATGAGTCCGAGATGATTTTTTAAATTTTGGCACACCTTGTCCCTTATATGCTCTTCCAGCAGCACGATCAATCCAAACTTGAAAATTTATTTCCTTAGAAAGTGACTCTGTGGGATATTGGAAACACTTTTAGATTAACCATCATCAAGTTACATTTCTAACGGTGTCTGTCCACCCTCTAAAGCCTTCAAACCAATTTAAAAAAATTCAAGATGCAGGATAGAGCGACGTTGTCCCCTATTTTTGGTTATGGTTAAAATTGAGTTATTTTCCCTAGCTTCATCTCGAGACATTCGAATGTCACCATAGCACCCCGATCAGCCTCAAGAACATGCTTTGACCTCCCACAAGCTCGTATCAAGGCATAAACATACTTTACATCTTTACCATCCTCGTTCACAATAATTTTTTTGCCAAAAGTCATCAAAATGCTCACTCATTTTCTAAATCACAAAGTTTTGTCAATTTAAGTTTTCCAACTCGACTTCTCTAAAGATTGTTGGACGTATCACTTTTAGGGATACTCTAACCCTAACCTTCTGAAGGGATAATCCAACCCTGTTTTCCAAAATTGTCAAGATTTAAAAATCTTCCTTTGTCAAAATTATTTGTCATCCATGAGGATACTCCAACCCTATCTTTCTGAGGGGATACTCTAACCCTGTCTTTCAACTATAATTAAAATTTTCTCCTTCTCAGACTTTCATGAATATGTCAAACAAACCTCGTTTAATCAAGAAACCCATATGCATCTCGAAAATTATCGATTCGATTATTCTTAAATAATCATGCCAATTGCGAGATAAATTCCAATAGTGCATCCCTTTTCTTTATCATTGCATTGAATATCCATGTTATGTTACTTCATTTATTGCCTTACTAACATGATTTCTTTATGATGATTATTTGCATTCATGTTTTCTAATCATTTCAAATAAAACTAAAGTAATATTTTGCGTGGATATCTCTCCAGTGCCCAAAGTGGAATATTCCATTTTTCAAAGTAAAATCCAGAGGTATTGAAAATCTCTATATTCCCTATCTCTTCGGGGCATATATGAGATTAAATCTTCTCATCAAAACCTGGATTTGTATTTCTATAAAATTCATGCATTAAAGGGGACTATATCAAAATAGTGATGAGTTAAGATCGAAAGAAACGAAATCAAGATAAGACATAGCTAGTAAAGTACCAATTTTAGGCATCGTAAAAAGGTTTGTACCTCATCATGCATAACCAACTCTGGAACCCAATGATGAATCTTTGTACTACGTATAACACAAGATTGATATTTTGAGTTTCGTAACTCAAAACATAGGTTTCAATAGGCACCTGGTCATGCCTAGCCCTAAATAATCAGTGGCGACTCCATGCATTGGCCTTGTCATGATGGTCATCCAAGACCAATAAGATGAGCAATTCATCTTATGGTCCCCTTCATTATAGCACAAGTCGAGAATCCATACATTCTTGTTCTTATCACATTGCAAAAGAAAAGTCTCGATCAAGAAGACATTTCCAAGTCAGGAAAATATTTTAAGTTGTACGCACCCATAGATTTGCGAGGATCCACCTTGGGGTATGCTACAACAGCTTGGCGATTCCACTGGGGATTATATAAAGAGTTAGGCCAAAACTAGCCGTGCTAGGTTCCCTGTTCCTTTAATTTTTAGTCATTATTTAACTATGACCCTTTGTTTAATAATAACGGTAATATAGAAATAAACAAAAAGGTTTGATCGTTTCCCTGTCACACACCACGCACTTGTATGTGCATTAGTGTCCTGCCAAACTCCATGGTGTGGTTATAACCCAATTATTAGAAGGAAGTAAGCAATCCACCTTCCTGAGTAACCCTCCACATAAGCATGGTAATAAGTTCCTAGATGTAAATTACCTATGTCTCTTATGAGTAACCCTTCGCATTTGCATAGGGAAATACATCCAACGAATCAAACCCATTTTGCCAAACTCATGATGGCTTTAGGATTGGGGTTCTTTGACTGTCCTTACTGGATGAAGGAGCAATTTGGATACCTATTTAGGCATCAACTTAAACCTTATATAGTGAGCCTTATGAGCTAAACCATGTCAAACCATATCGGAACACTTCTAGAATACCTAGAGAATAGGGTCACTCAAGGAAACATTCCTAACCTTTACTCTTGATTACCATAATTATGTAGGTGACAATCAGTATACAATTTTCACCCCTATCTAATTTTTATTATTTATCAAGGCATGGTGTCATGCTGCCTTAACGATGGCTAATCTTTGCATAAATAAGTGATGGTGAACAAAAACCATCGTTCACAATGTCTTTTATTGTAAGCCATTATGTTATCCGAGTCATGGCTTAACGCGCATCCGTACTAGTGGTGATAAACAAATATTACTACTGGTCAGTTATTTTTCCATCAAAATGAGATATTGCATCACCTCATGCAGGGCAGATTGCATCCTAGTATGTTGAAATGTTGCCTGTCGCTGACCTCACCATCTTGGTTGAGACATGTTATGAATTTTTTGTTCTGATGTTCTTAAATTCTTTATTTCCTTATATTTATCTACTATATGTTCCATTAACTTATTTTCCCTTCGTCTATGTTTTAGTGCATGCATCATTTCATCATAACCATCATGACTTTCACCATTTTGGGATAATTGTTCTGGTTCGGTGTTAAGCAAGGAGCATCATTTATCGAGCAACAGCTTGTCTCCACTATCGAGTCCTTTAAAAATGTTAGAACATTGTCAAAAGGTCGCCAATGTCAAGATGGGGACATCCTGAAGCTTGACTACATCTCAAAAATACATGAAGAGGTCAAGGTCATTTTTGTCAGAATGATAGTCGGGAATTAAAGCACATTTGGGATAGTTGGGATAACAATAAGAAAGAAGCCTTTACTAAAAAGTATAAAGGATATAGCTCTCTTACTTCAAGTTTAATTAGATGATGGCTTGTTGTGAGCAGGGCACAGTTCTAGAATTTGACCTACTGATGTTTCACCTTCAACCAACAAGATTTAGTCCCTACCATTGATGAGTACACAGCTCTGGTCAACATAGAAAGAGCCAAGTTAGACTAGATTTACTGCAAAGTGCTAACGCCTCCTCTTTTTAAGAAGAGGTTGAGGTAAATTCTTGGAGCCACAGAAGCATAGGTTGATAATCACGTCAAAGTAAAAGGAAACAGTGAATGCATTTCTTGGGCCAGCTTGAAAGAGGGCATGGTAAATCTTTCTGATAAAAAAAAAAGCTCAAGATGTCTATGCTCTAGCAATTTATAGGCTTGTTATATTCCCAAAGACTTTGGGTTATGTAGAAGCGGCAGTCATAGATTTTTTTCTTCCCTATGTTGCAACATCAACCTTGCTTCTGCCATTATCGCTAAAACCATCCACCATTATCGCTAAAACCATCCACATCCTCAGCTTTTGTAAAAGAATGGGAACCAAAAGGTTTATCAAGTGTGCCCCATTGCTTTAGATATAGCTCTTAGGTCATCTATGTGTTAGGACAAGGGGAGTCAGGCAAACTTTCTTCTTCAAGATCAATCCTCTTTCTATGACATTAGAGGAAAAATGTTATCAAGATAAGACAAAAGCATTGGGTCGATGAATTATGAAACATCAAGGAGGAAGAAATCACATGGAGAGCCCCATGGGTGTTCCTTTAGTTGATTGTGTACAGATGTGGAGACTACGCTTGTGTACAGCTCTTGGGATCATGGGGAACTACCAATTATGCTCCTCTATTGGTATTGCGTCAGTTTCAGTGCTAGTAATTAATCTCGTTCTTTGAAGACTTAGGACATTAGGATTTTGAATACAGAGAGCCCAATTATAAAGCGAAAGTCTAGTTAGCTTTCCAAGCTTGGAAGAAGATCCATTGTATGGAAAGATACTAGAAAGGAAGCCCTACCATGCCTGGATACGATGAATGGAGACTCTGTCGTATCAACAATCCATTACCACCAACCAACTCTGGGATACTGTAAATCCTAATGGAAGAACTTCCTTTTAAGATCGAGCTACTTAGAAGGGAGTTTGAGCGAGAAAAGGCATCCTTTGCTACAAAAATCTTTTGACTTAAAGAGGAAATAGGCTAGCTAGAGATAGATATCTATCTTAAAAGCGGTGAAATGGATCGAGTCATTAAAGAAAAGGATCTCTTCAAAGATGACCTCAAGAGCCTAACCAAGGATTATGTGACACTCCAAAAAACTAACAAATCCTAACTTATTGGTAAGACATCAGTCAAATGGGAAGCAAAAGTTGCCACTCTCAATTGCGAGCTAAATTAGCAAAAAAAGGAAGTTGAAACCAACAAAAAAAAGTTCACGAGGGCACGTGCTCTTACTTCCACCTACCAATGAAGGAATCAAAGACTCGAGGCCTAAATACAAGATGCGAGAGCCACCAGGGTTGAAAATGAAGCCCTCATTCACAGAATCCAAGAGTTAGAATAGTCTCTTCAGGATAATCAAGGTTATATCAATGACCTAACAAGGGCTTCCAAGCAATGCAAACTAGATTGGAAAGCGACAATCGACCAAGCATGTCTGAACTACCAAGAACAACATTAGCACCTCACTAAACAAGTTTTGATGGCTCAACAAGAGGCAGATGACATGATTAAAGAAGCTTGGTCCATAAGGTGAGACATAGTACCTGTTGGAGATCGTGAGCAATGACTTTTAGGTTTTCTTGATCGTGTGATTACACAATTTAATCATGTTAGATAGTTTCATATATAATTATGTCGTAAAAGAAAAAACCCTTTTGTGACTCTATGAATGATTTTATTAACGAAGCTGTTCCAAGAATCAATTGTCTCAAATGCATATGCATATTTAGATTCACCATTTTTCATTGCACTGGCATCGATCATTCATTATCTTAACTCATCAGTGCATCATAAATGCTCATCAATAAATACATTTTTAAAAAGTCTAATATAGGAATTGGGCCATCAAAATGCAAGGGATTCTGAGCTCAATTAGGAACACAGAACTTTACATCATGCACTGCTGCAACACATGACACCATAAGCAAATCAGGGAAAGTCATCATGAAGCTCGTATTGAGTGACTTAAGCTAATGGTTAAGGAATCACAAGCCCAAATGCTTTTTCAGCAATACGAAATGCAAAATCAAATCACAAAACTTATGGATCTAATAAGAAAAAGGACAAGCCAGCACTGTTGAAACAAGGAATGATCCTCCCAATGTTGAAAGTCCCCCTGCCAATAATCCAAAACCTGCCCGAGGGGAAACTAGACAAGAACAACCTACTCCTACACCTACCGCTCAGGCTCCGCCAGTTCTTGGTACTTAAAGGGTGAATGTAGGGGTCTCATTGGCAAATTCAATAACCTTTGACCATAAGAAACCAGAGAAAATAGAAGTTCAAAAGTCCACTATTACTGCAAAAGAAGTGAATAAATTCCAGCTACTAGAAAAATGCCTCCAAGCTATGGAAGGGAGTGACAAGTTTGGAGCTCTTGATGAACAATCGCTGTCTTTGGTGTCTAACCTTGTTATTCCCCTGAAGTTTAAAGTCCCAGAGTTTAAAAAGTTTAATGGAACCACTGACCCTTCCATCCATGTTTGAATGTAGATGCGAAAGATGGTCGATTATGAGAAAAATGAAAAGCTCCTCTTCCATTTCTAGCATAGCCTTACTAAGGTAGCAGCTTGGTGGTATATTGGGCTAGATAATGTGAAAATCCAATCATGTGCCATCTTGGCTAAGGCCCTTCTAAATTAAGACCAGCACGTGTCAGATTGGGTGCTAGATCAACTTTTCCTTATGAATTTTGAAAAGAGATCCACTGAAAGTTTTAAGCAATACGCCCAAATGTAGAGAGAAAAAGCAGCCTTAGTCCAGCCTCCCTTTACAAAAAAAAGATGACGGTCACTTTCATTCACACATCACGTGCTCTTTATTATGAGAAGCTCTTACGTAATGCCACTAAGAAATTCGCAAACCTAGTCCTTTCTGGAAAAATGATTGACATAGCCATTAACAGTGGTAGAATGTCAGTTGGGGAAACATTTGAATCAAGCAAGAAGCCTATTGCTAGTAAAAAAAGGAAAGAGAGGCCAATGGCATAAGTTATGCTAGCTTATCTTAGCCAAAACAACATCAAATACATGGCCCTCACTATCCAAGCAAATTGTATTCTTGCCCTATCACCATACCCCCTCAGCCAATTAATACCATAACCTACAACCCATCCTTTGCAATCCCATCCAACCCACCATAAAGCTACCCTCCACAAGTTCACCAAAGTACCAATCAAGCAACCAATAATGCACCTGGCAATCGAGGTGCAAATCAACAAATACAAGAAAAGAAGCTCTATCGGACCTTGCTCTAAAATCATTTAATGGCCCCAATCTATATCCTAAAAAAAAGACCACCATACTGGTAATGGTTAACCCTAATGCCTACTGTGAATACCATGCTGGGGCAATAGGGCATGATACTAAGAACTACATATCTTTCAAACAAAATGTGCAAAATCTAATTAACTCAAAAGTTTTGTAGTTCAAGATGAACCAGGGACCAAATGTTGCCACCAATCCTTTACCAAATTGCACTGAGCCAGCTGCAAACATGATTGACATTAAGAATAAATATAAAGTAAAGGCAAGCATAGAGGATGTAAGGATGCCAATGTTCTTGGTCTTGCAAGCATTGGTTCAGGTCAAGTTGCTCAACATAATAGAAAAATTGGAAGACAATCTTGATAACTTCTGTGACTTCCATATAGTTGTAGGCCATACCCTACAAACATGCATGGAGTTTAGGTCCATGGTTCAAAAAATGATGAATGAAGGCCACATAGAATTCTATTAGGAGATCACACCTGCTGTTGAATCTATCAATATGATAAGAGATGAAACCATGCAGCCACCTTACGGGAGAAATCGACCTCTCATCCTTTATAGCAAGTCAAGTCTTAAGGTCAGTTCTTCGAAACCTACGCTGAAGTTAGTTATGGAAGTACCTAAACCATTCCTGTATAAGAGCAATAAAGCTATCCCATGGAAATACGAGAATCAGGTAGTGATGATTGGAGGACTAACTCCCTCAACCACTACAAAGGAATTGTTAAGAGTTAGTCACCTAACCTGTAGCAGCAGGTGTTACGTTCCCTCAACTTAAGAAAAATAGAAGGTTGATGCATCTCTAAGCACCAATACCACTCAAACCCAAGCAAAGAATTTTGAGCTTGAGAAAGTGGAGGAAGCAGTAAGTGAAAGCGAAGCCACGGAGTTTCTCAAGTTCATCGAGCACAGTGAATACTGCATCATGGACCAGTTAAGCAAACAACCCATAAAGAATTCTGTGCTATCTCTACTTTTTAATTTAAAGGTTCACTGAAATCATTATTGAAGGTGCTTAAAAAAACATATGTGCCCTCGGACATTCCTGTGGACAAGTTGAATCGACTAGTGAACAACATCATGGCTAATAATTATATCTTCTTCACTGATGATGGGATCCCACCTGAAAGCAGACGCAGTTATAAAGCTCTATGTATCACTACCCATTCCAAGGGATGAATTTTACCTAAAGTACTCATAGATAATGGGTCAGCCCTTAACGTTAAGCCTAAGACTACATTAAGCAAATTCCTTGTCAATCAGTCGAACATCAAGAATAGCCTCACCATAGTTTGAGCTTTTGAAGGTACATGTCGTAAAGTAATTGGAAATATCACAATCCACATTCAGATAGGCCTATGTCTATATGAAGTTGACTTCCAAGTTATGGATATTAATCTTTCTTACAACTACCTATTAGGAAGGCCATGGATACACTCTACCGGAGTTGTCCCATCCTCTCTTCATCAGAAGCTTAAATTTATGATAGATGACAAAGTAGTTAACATTGGAGCTGAAGAAGAAATGATCACCATTGCTTTCACTAAGGATATCTACATAAAGCCTAATGAGGATGCACTAGAGTTATCCTTCCAATCCTTCGAGTTTGTTAATGCAATATTTATGGGAAAATGATTGCTAATAGTTGAATCCCACTTGTTAAAGAGTACCTACTCGAGTTTAAAAATGATCATTGGCAAAGTTTTCTATGCTGGAAAAGGGCTTGGCAAGAATCTGCAAAGGATGGCCCCAGCCCTACAAGTCACCACTGAAGCCAACAAGAGAGGCTTAATATTCAAGGCCAATGCACATTCAAGAAAGTAGCAAGAAAAGAGGATCTGCAACTAGAAGATGGCACGATCATTTGGTCGAGAGGAAGAATTGAAGCCGACAATGTTCCTATCTTTCCATAAGATATTTCATTTAGGAGGACAAATCGATCCAAGCCAATTAGAATAGCAAAAGCCTAAAGATGTCTTAGTCATCCTAAACAGAGCACTTAACAACCTCTATCTTTAAGATACCAAGCCATAAAATTCCTGTTCTTCCACTAAGACCTGATTTTGATGATAGGGTCATGATGGAAGCCCCTGCACTTTTCCTCTCCCTTTATGTAATGTCAAAAAATGAAAACCTACCTTTCTTTGCCTAAGGGAAGATAAGTGTCGTATGTAAAAGGCATTTTTTATCAAACATTATCAATGAAATGTCTTTATCACTTTTCAACCTTTTTGTCTCATTACTCTTTTGCCTTTATTTTTATCCAAATATTTTAGTTATGTGTGTGCATTTTGCAATGTTTATTTCTTCACCCTTTCAGCTATCCTGACGACAGTGACATAGATATGTCTAATGGGTCATTGAAGATCAATTTTAAATAGTCAATTTGCACTAGTTAAGTTGATCGTAAAGAAAATTTCGAAGAAAGCTCCATACTACTAGACCTCTTACAATTAGTTGAGCAAGAGGAGAAGCAGATCATGTCCCATAAAGACCCAATGGAAGTAATAAATTTAGGTACTTAGGAGGACCGAAAAGAGGTTAAAATCGAAACCTCAATAAAGTGACAACTAAGACCAAGCTATTTGCTTGGTCATATCAAGACATGCCAGGACTAGCCACTGATACAATAGTCCATAAGCTTCCCATCAAACCTAGATGTAAACCAATCCGACAAAAGTTAAGAAGGACAAAGCTGAAAATGCTCCTCAAAATTAAAAAGAAAGTCAAGAAGCAATTTGA
This sequence comes from Adansonia digitata, assembly GCA_029448705.1. Taxonomy (NCBI): domain Eukaryota; kingdom Viridiplantae; phylum Streptophyta; class Magnoliopsida; order Malvales; family Malvaceae; genus Adansonia; species Adansonia digitata. The sequence continues at coordinate 1,192 of JAQSVH010019837.1, read as the reverse complement.
TGCAAGGTTTATTGGAGTAGCCAAATATCTAGAATAGGTTGCCAATATAGTCCTAGTCCCAAAGAAAGATGGCAAAGTATGAATGTGTGTTAATTATCGAGATTTGAGTCGAGCTAGTCCAAAGGATAACTTTCAATTACCCTATATCGACACTTTGGTAAATAACACGGCTAAGAATTCTCTGTTCTCCTCCATGGATGGACTCTCAGGCAATGACTAGATTAAGATAGCACCCAAAGACATGGAGAAAACAAATTTTGTAACCATGTGGGGGACATTTTGCTATAATATCATGCCCTTCGAAATAAAAAAAGCTGAGGCAACCTATCAGCTAGCATGGTAGCCTTATTCCATGACATGATGCACAAAGAAATTGTGGTCTACATTGATAATATGATTGCAAGTCAACGAAAGAGGATGAGCATGTCACAGACCTTCAAAAACTTTCTGAACAGCTATGAAAATTTTAACTCAAATTGAATCCTGCCAAGTGTACCTTTGGAGTCACTTTGGGTAAGCTTCTAGGCTTTGTAGTCAGCAAAAAAAGGATTAAAGTTGACCTAGACAAAGTCAAAGCCATTCAAGATATGCCACCACTTCAACCCAAAAAAAAGTGAGAAGCTTTTTGGGGAGACTGAACTACATTGCTAGATTCATATCTCAGCTCATTGATAAATGCGACCCCATCTTTCTACTCTTTCACAAACAAAATCCAGGAAAGTGGAATGAGGCATGTCAAGAAGCCTTTGATAAAGTCAAACATTATCTATCGAGCCCGCCAGTGTTGGTACTGTCAGTGCCTGGTCGACCTTTAGTCCTTTACTTGGTAGTCTTCGACAAGTCTATGGGTTGTGTATTAGGACAGCATGATGAGTCAAGAAAGAAGGAACAAGTAATTTGCTATTTAAGCAAAAAGTTCACAAAATACGAGTGCAATTACTCCATAATCAAGAAATTATGTTGTGTTTTAGTGTGGACAGCCAAGAGACTCAGGTAGTACATGCTGTATCACACCACATCGTTGATTGCAAGGCTTGATCCTATCAAGTATCTATGCGAAGCCTCTGCACTGTCAGAAAGGCTAGCTAGATGGCATGTCCTACTTTCTGAAAATGACATTGCCTATGTCAGTCAAAAGGCCATCAAGGGTAGTGCGATAGCTGACTTTTTGGCAAGTTGAGTGGCAGATGAC
>JAQSVH010019836.1:14555-25875 GCA_029448705.1 Adansonia digitata | reverse complement strand
TTTAAAAATAAAATAAAAATAAAGAACTTAAATCTAAAAAACTAAAAATAAAATGAAATTCTTTTAAATTTTTCTCCCAACTAATCGCTCATGGATTTTAAATCAATTCATGATGTACCATTCATATTAATTCCTTTGAATACCCCATTTAAAAATAAAATAAAATAAAAATTTAAATTTAAAAACTAAAAATAATTAATAAAATAATTTTTAAAATATTTAAACAAATCAGGTATGAATTTTAAATCGATTAATGAATTATTATATGAATCAATCCTTTAAATACACAATTCAAAAATAAAATAAAAAACTAATTATGAATATAATTTTTTTATTTATTTTCAAATAAATTAGTGCAAATATTAAATCGATTTATAAATCTAAATACAATCAATCTCTTTTAAATAATAAAAAAATTTAAATGAAGTTTGTGTAGAGCAGACAACAAGTAGGCTTCTATTGTCACGCGGATTGTTTTTAATGTATTATATCGATAAATGTTAAAGTAACTGTCCTTACAGAGCAAAGCATGGCGACGATATTAATTGTAAGACTTAATGATTATGTACTATGTAGACTCACAACTCAAACTTTTCGGTTCGAAGTTTTTGATTGGTCCGAAAGAATTTTGCTAAGAGTTCAAAAAGGGAAAAAAAAAAAAATCCTATTTTCGTATAAGAATTTAAGCAGGAGGATGCAATGCACTAAATGTTTGCATGAAAGTACTAACACACAGTTCGCCTGTTTTCAACAAACTCATTTATCACGGCCCAGAAGAAACTGGCTTCCCTCTTTGCTTTTCTTACCTTAAATTAGTGGCACTCCTGGCAGGGTTTTAACATCATACTTCGTAAAGCCTCAACTTTTCCTTCTTTGCTTTCTTATTAGCTCTGGGTTTTCTTTACTTTCTTGTAAGCAGCTATTTCTGGGATTTTCTTTCCATTTTATCGATATTATTTGGTGGGCTGTGGCCATTACTCTTTTATTTTTAAAGTGATACATAATGTCCTCAAGTTTCCACTTGCTTTGGGCATAAAAGATTGCATGTTTACATTTCTGTCAGCAGGTGAAACTTATCAGAAATTCAAATTTCAATTATACTTCTATTTTTGGGGTTTGATTTGATTAGAACTGAAACTGATATATTGTTAGTTTGATTATTCCTATTACATTTCGTCTATATTTGTTAGCAACATTCACGATTTTTAATATCCTTCTATAGATATTGAATTGACCTTACTGCCTCAATTAAAGCTATTTAGTAACTTTATAGGGATGGAAAACTTGACCTGTTAGCTTAGTGTTTGTTGCTTTATGTTGAATTGTACTTTTTTTTTGGACTTTTGAAAGTCTATTATGTGCTTAGACAGAAATTGTGCCTGCACAGAGTCTGTAGGTGGACAAAAAATGAAGGTTTTTTCAGCCATGGTGGAAGATGGAAGAGAAGGACAAAATGGGAAACCAGCGGTGGGTCCCGTGTATCGTAACCTACTGGCCAAGCATGGATATCCTCCACCTGATCCTGACATGGCTACTTCTTGGAGTCTTTTCAGGCAAGTGTTTATGTTGCACATTTATTTATTTATTTATTTTTGTAGTTGTTGTTCATGACCTCTTTCATATGGATTCCAGCTGCTTGTTCTATCGCATGCAACCTGAAAAACAGAAATATGCTTTATATTTTCCACTAACTTTTTCATATGCTAGATTTCAAATATCATAGTGAAAGCTCTATTACTGTTACATTGAAATCTCGAGGGAAATTCCTCCAAAAAAAAAAAAAAAACTGAAGGAAGGCCTTATCTAGCATGTGAATTAAACGAATACATTTGCAAGTTCCTTTGTGGTAACTTTGACCTAAGATTTTCCTTGTAGAAACTAAATATCTCAGCGTATTAATTTTCTTTTTTTGTCTTTTTTGACAACAATGAGGATATTATTGTGCAGCTCATCTGTTCAGAAGCACCCTGGAAACAAGATGCTAGGATGGCGGAGAATAATTGATGGGAAGGTAAAATTTATGTTCAAAACCAGATATCAGTATTTTTACCTGATTTGTACTGGTTGCTTTTTGACCTTTTTTAGTCTTTAGGTGGGTCCTTATATCTGGAAAACATACAAAGAAGTTTATGATGAAATTCTGCACATTGGTTCTGGATTACGAGAATCTGGTGCTGAGCCTGTAAGCATAAATTATATGCCTATTTTCTGAGGCCTTGTAATTGTTACTGGAACTTTGGTTACAAAGTGATTTTGGTTTTCACTCCAATCTTTTCTCCGTCCTGTTTTACTCACATTCACATACTTGTGGCAGGGATGTCGAGTTGGGATTTATGGAGCAAACTGCCCACAGTGGATTATGGCGATGGAGGTCTGCTTTCGCACTTTTAATATGAAGTGTTTTCCTGAACTTCTTAATTTTTAACAAGATTCTTGCATCAAATGCAAAAATCTTTTGGAATTCAGGGCAACTGTTGTATCAAATATGAGAATATCGTTTAAAGGCAGTGAGTCGCTAGAAGGCCCTGTAATTCTAATCCTTTTCTTCCAATGTTTGTAGGCCTGCAGTGCCCACAGTTTGGTTTGTGTGCCTCTCTATGATACACTGGGTAAATTCCTCTCGAGAAATTCTTTCAAGCAAATCTAATGATCTCTGTGTGCTCAATTTGTTTTTTTGGAATTGATTGTTTGATAATTGGGATTCTTAATGACCCCCATTGTCTATTGCAATTGCAACAATTGAACTAATTAGTATTCTGTTTGATAGCAACATCAATCAATGTATTGCTAGGCATTCCGCCAGATTTTTTTTTTCCTGATATTACTCCAACAAAATTCAGTGCTTCATTGATTAGCATCCATAGTATAATTCAGTTCTTGTAACCTGTGTGCAGGGCCTGGAGCTGTAAATTTTATTATAGATCATGCAGAGGTTGATTTTGTATTTGTACAAGACATGAAAGTAAAAGAAGTAAGGTTCAAGTTTAACTAATGCCCTTTTCCATACTATTATCCAATTTTGGATTTAACACTCTGATGTTACCATGCTTTTGCAGCTTTTTAATCCAAATTGTAGATCTGCTCAACGGCTGAAAGGTGAAAAATGACTAGATAAACTTCACTTTGCTGACACTGCTAGGAGGATCTGTACTGAGTTTTATTCTGGTTGCAGCAATGGTTTGCTTTACCTCATTGACCGAGGAAGACAATGCTAAGGCTTCTCAAATGGGGATTAAGACATACTCATGGACCGAGTTTCTCCACATGGTTCGGTTTCACTCTCAATTTCAATAATTGGAGGGAGAGATATAGTCCCAACCTGCAATACACTAAAATATTCATTTTCTTTTTCACTTTGGGTTTGCTATGCTTTGGGACTGCTTACTCCATCCTAAAACTTTCTTGTGCTATTATTAATAAGCAATGCTAAAAAATTTTGTAAACTAATCCTCTATTTGACATACTGGTTTTGCAGCAAAACCTTTTCATATTAAGATCCGTTGAAGCTGATTTTCACCTTTTTACATGTTGTGATTGACTTTTAATGCCCTTTTTTTTTCCTCTCTGAAATACCATTTTTTAAAACATTCTATGTCAATTTGAGCCTATTGTTGCATCAGGGAAAGGAAAATTCGCAAGAAATTTCACCACCTCAACCATTTAACATTTGCACAATTATGTATACAAGTGGCACCACCGGAGATCCTAAAGGTGTTGTGTTAACACATGAAACAATTGCAATATTTGTACATGGCGTTGATCTTTTCATGGATCAATTTGAGGACAAGGTACACTTAATGCGCACATAGACAATTTCTACAGCTATGATTCTTCTACCGTTGTTCAATTAACACTGAGTTATTGTTTCTTGCTAATATTTACTTCATTTTAAAACGGCACGTGATTTCAAGTGTGCCTTTAAGTACAATGTTGGTTCGCCTTCCTGATATATCCTTTTGTTAAGCAGATGACGGTGGATGATGTGTATTTGTCCTTCTTACCCCTTGCTCATATCCTTGACCGCATGATTGAGGAATATTTTTTCCATAAAGGAGCATCTGTTGGCTACTATCATGGGGTATGCTACTGGAACTCTGTTTCTTAAAACATAACAGCAAATCTTTTGGGTCCCCATAAGAAAGGAGAAAAGAGATTGGAAATGAAAAACATAGTATCCTCAATTTTGGTTAAGGAAATTTAAAAGCAAGAGGGGATGGAGGTCGGGTGCCTCTGCCATGTACCTCTTAGGAGAGGGGGATGGGTGTCTTAAGGAAGTTATGAAGTTGTAATAAATACCATTAATGGAACTGTAGCAGTCACGTCTGGACATCAACACTATTCAGTGGTGTTTATTATGCAATGCTAGAGGTAAGTTGATGATGGTTAGAGAAAAGAGGAAAAATAGAAGATGGGGATGTGATTGTCGCTGTCCAGAAACCAAATGTTCACTTTGGTTTTCCTTACCAAGTTAAATGTGCTTGATTAGTCATAGTTGTTCTTTTATCAAAACTTTGTTATTGACATAACTTATTTTCAAAAATATATTTTTTTCTCATAGAACTTGAAGGAACTGCGGGATGACATAATGGAGTTGAAACCAACATTTTTAGCTGGTGTACCCCGAGTTTTTGATATGATTCATGAAGGCAAGTCATTGAAAAACCTTTATCTGCTGATTCATTTAAAGTGACAATTACTTAGTAATCAAAGTTTATCTATTTTTTAGGTATTAAAAAAGCACTACAAGAACTCAGCCCATTGAGGAAGCGGATTTTTGACACTCTCTACAAATAGTAAGACAATGCTTCCTACAAATATTGTAATAGCGATGCTTATGGAATAACCATGATGCTGATCCACGTCCGTTCTGTTTACAGCAAACTTTTTTGGATGAATCAGGGGTATAAACATAAATATGCATCACCTTTAGCAGATTTGTTGGCCTTCAGGAAGGTAGTGACTTATCTCCTCTAAAAACTTATATTCTGAACTAAAATTTTGGCCATATATGGGATCTTGATGATTACCATGCATCGAAGTTCAAATTTGCAGAAGGTTGATTAATGGCTCTAGATCACATCAAACTTGTTAATCAAGTTTGCATTACATAATATGCCTGTCAAATTTCAGTGCTGCCTTATCTTTGGCTTTAGAACTCCAGAGACTAATCAAACCAGGCCAATTCTCCCTGATGTATTGCCTTTGCCATTCCCTTGAAAAGTGTGTCTGTGTGTGTGTTTTTTCCTTTTTTTTTTTTTTTTGAAGTTTCCGGGAAATAACCTCTCAACCTACCAACGTTATATCGTCTTTCTTTTCCATTTCTACAAGGTCAAAGCTAAGTTGGGCGGTCGGCTTCGATTGTTATTATCTGGAGGGGCACCACTGAGCTCTGAAGTAGAAGAATTCCTGCGGGTCACTTGTTGTGCCTTTGTTGTCCAAGGCTATGGTAAATTCCTGTCTATAGAAGTGTAGAAAAATAGACACAGGCTATCTAAGTTCTATTTAAAATAGGGAAAGAAAAAAGAAGAAAGAAAGAGGAAAGAAATAGGTTTGCGTTGATTTGAAGAAAGTGTAAATTCTGCTGCAGTCCCTAGCATTTCTGAAGAAAAAATTACTGTGATCATTTTTTTCTTAATTTACCTATATTCTATTATATTTTCATTCTAAAACATCATGGATATATCGCTTCATTTTTATCTTATTTATATTTGAAGTTTGCTATTCCAAGCATGACTGCTTATCACTGTTTAGTGCATATGTTGCCTTATGTGTTGGATGGTTTCTCTGGGCAGAATGCTGATCAAATACATAATTCTCATACAGCTTTTAGTCCGCATTAAACACTTTGCATTGTGGTTCATATAGGATTGACAGAAACTTGTGGAGCTTGCACTATTTGTTTTCCTGATGAGATGTGCATGATTGGTGCTGTTGGGTCCCCGGGTGTGTACAATGAGTTGCGTCTAGAGGAGGTTTCAGACATGGGCTACAATCCACTCGGAAATCCTCCCTGTGGTGAGATATGCGTCAGAGGAAAGACTATTTTCTCTGAGTATTATAAAAACCCCAAATTGACAAGAGAATCTTTCGAGGATGGATGGTTTCATACAGGTTGGACAGTTCAATTTCCAGTCGAACTCGCAAACTGAATTTTTAATCACCAATCTTGCATTCTAAATTCTTCATGCTTTGGCATTGTCAGGAGACATCGGGCAAATGCTTCCTAATGGAGTTGTTAAGATTGTTGATAGGAAGAAAAATCTTATTAAGCTCTCCCAGGGAGAGTATGTGGCACTAGAGTATTTGGAAAATGTCTACGGAACCACTCCAATTGTTGATGATGTGAGCATCTCTTTTCATTAGTTTCTCAATTGATAGCACAAGAAAGTAATATGCTTTAATCGTTTGAAAAGCACTATTCTCAATTCCATATAGAATCTAAATTATGTTTTTTGGCGCTGTTTCTTCAGGTATGGATCTATGGGAACAGCTTCAAATCAATGCTAGTTGCTGTGGTTGTGCTACATGAAGAAAATGCTAAAAGTTGGGCATACTTAAATGGTTACACAGGTTCACTCTCTGAGCTTTGTTCTCTCAATGTGCTGCAGAACTATGTCCTCTCGGAGCTAAAATCCGTGGCTGAGAAAAACAAGGTAAACATCTACTTAAATTCAATCCAGTGCTTATTGATGGAAAAATTAAATTTTTAGGGTAAGTTTTGCTAGTTCTTTTCCTTATACAGTTGTGTTCTATTCAAATAGAAATATCCATCTCTTAATTTTAAGGCACTGATCAAAGGCCTTATGCCCAATCCTAAACATAATCTACCTGTCTGCTGCCGAAACAGTTGTCACTACAAGATATGAAAGTATGTTTTCTGCAAATACTTGAGAGAAACCGGAACTTATCGTAAAAGAATACGTACTACTAAAATACTTGCCCATGTTAAAGACCTCGGGTTGCATTTTTCATGTTCAGAACTCTAACACGAATAGAACATCTTCTTTTTTTCTTTTTTTAATTCTCTATGGACTTCATAGAATGCTAGTAACTGCTACACAAAGACGAAGTCCTTTAAATGTTTTGTTTACTCAGCTTATTGTTTGCATAACCAGATGAGAGGTTTTGAAGTCATCAAAGGAGTCATTTTGGAATCCCACCCCTTTGACATGGAAAGAGATCTAGTGACTGCAACAATGAAGAAAAAAAGAAACAATCTGCTTAAATATTACCAGGTGATTTCCATGTCTTTGGATATTATTCCCATATATGCTTTGTTTTTTTTTAGCAAGTAATTAATGCATAGGAGACTCTCACAACTTATTTTACATGATATTTAACAGGCTGAAATTGATGCACTTTACCAAAAGTTGACTGCAAAAATATGAAGCTCAAGTAAATGTATGTGTATCTATATGCAACGATGAGAAACCCTACTTCAAGAGTAATGTAACTTTGCAAATAAAACTGTAGAAATATGTATATTTATTTATATATTAGTAGGAAAATGGGTGTTACAGTCTGTGTTGAATGTCTACACTTAAATTATGATCTTTAGAAACTGCTTTCAAGTTTGAGGATTTGAAGAGGAAGATGACATGAGTTTTAGCACTACAAAAGAATCCTTTTAAAGCAATCATATTGACTATTGTAATGTGAAATAAAGTCTTTATTTTTGGATATTTTTGTTCATTTATTTGTATAAACGGAAGCAAAGAATAATTTCAAGTTCTTCAAAAATCCATAAATATATTGGGAAAAAAAAAAATAAAGGCAACATTTTTATGCATTAATTTTGATATTACCCATAGAAATCTGCCATTCAACAGTTCAAAAATCTTTATTACATTACTATTTTTAATTTGAATACATAATAATATAAATTATACTTCGAGGGAAGCTTACTATTTCATCTTGTTAATGATCAAATACTTAATAAGCATGCTGTAATTATACTTCGAAGCAAGCTCACTTTCATGTTGTAAATATTTTTTTTCTAGTACAAAAGCATGCCATCTCATTTAGATTTTTAATTTTAAATACGGCATAAATATTATATTTAAAAGTTTAATTATGAATGTAATATAAAAATAATTAAATGTTATATAAATATATAAATATATTATAATTTATATAAATTTATATTATTTAAATAAAATATAATAAAAAATAATTTGAATATTATACAAATGGACGGATCCCGGTATTAATCTCTTAATGCTATGGGCTGGCTGTCCTTTGCTTTTGAATTTTACCAAAACGTAAGCCAAAAGGATCTTTCGACCTTTGTTCTCACAAATTGATTGCTGCCATAGCATTTTAAGGCCAACGGCTAATCTCCCACGTGCATCAGTTAAAGTAACTACCCGCCCACCATGCGAGTTTCGAAAAGAGCCCCAATCCTCCCTCTGAAAATTTCCCGTCATCGTTGTGCACTGTCGACAAGCAATCTCGAAAACGATATCAACATTTGTCTCCTAAAAAACCGCTTGAACGAAGCCCCAAAGCTCTATGACCAAAACCCAATCGCCGGATACATCTTCCCATGGAACGCAATGACTTACGCCTGCGTGCGAAACGGCCAGACTGAACACGCGCGTGATCTGTTCGACGAAGTGACCCTTAAAACCCCCGCTTCTTGGAACACCTTTTTGTCGGGCTTAAGCAAGAGCCAAAACCCAGATGGAGTTTATAAAGGCTTTTTAGAGATGGGTAGATTTGGTTTTAAACCGACCGAGTACACCATTTCGACTTTAGTTAGTGCGGTTTCGGAGACGAAGTTTAACTTTTTGGTGCCGCAAATTCATGCGCTTGTTGTTTGTTTGGGGCTTAATATGAGCATGTTTGTGGGACCTACGTTGATGAAATGGTACGCGCGAATCGGGGATGTAGAGGGACTGGGGAGAGTGTTTGATGAGATTTTGGTAAAGAATGTTGCTTGTTGGAATGCTTTGATTTCAGGATATATGGAAGTAGGGTATTTTAAACAGGCTCGTAGGGTATTTGATAAGATGCCAGAGAGGGATATTGTTTCTTGGACTTCTTTGATTAATGGGTACATTAAGAATAAGTGGGTTAATAAAGCTAGGTCTATGTTTAATAAGATGAGTGAGAAGAATGTGGTTTCTTGGACTGTGATGATTAATGGATACGTGCAAAGTGAGAGATTTCGGGAGGCGTTGAAGCTTTTTGTTTTGATGTTAAGATCAGATATGACGCCTAATCAGTTTACATTTTCAAGTGTCTTGGATGCATGTGCTGGGTGTTCTTATCTTTTTACCGGCCAGCAAGTCCATTCAAGCATCCAGAAGTTTGGGATACCAGAGGATTCTGTATTGTCTGCTTCCCTTGTTGATATGTATGCAAAATGTGGGAATATTGATGCTGCATTTTGCGTTTTTGAGTCCATGCGGAAGAAGAATTTTGTATCATGGAATTCTTTGATCGGAGGTTATGCAAGACAAGGGCTGGGAAAACGAGCATTGGAGGAATTTGATAGAATGATTAACACTGGTGTCAGCCCGAATCAGGTTACAATTTTTAACGTTTTATTGGCATGTAAGGATAGTGGATTGGTTGAAGAAGGTGAAAGGTACTTCAATTCCATGGGCCAGAAGTACGGAATACAAGCTGGGTTGGAGCATTACGCTTGTATGATGGAGATATATGGGAAAGCAGGTAAGCAGGATAAAACTGAGATATTGATCAAGGGGATGTTCTCCAAGTTTGATGTTGTTACTTGGGGTGCATTTCTAAGAGCCTTTTATTTGCACTCGGGTTTGGAACCTTGTGAATTTGCCAGAGAAGGTATTTTGAAATTGAAAACGGATTTTCCTGCAGTTTATTCCGCATTTAGAAAGGTACATGGTGAAACAGGGAAATGGAGTGGTGTAACTGAATTTAGGCTCTTGAAGGAGATGAATAAAAAGAGGAAAATTGCAGAACAGAAGGCTCCTAATCGGATTGAATCTGCTGTGGAAGCGAAATGAATCAATACAGCTCTACTATCTTTAATATGATAAGGCTTCTTAGCTGCAAATCCTTAACCTGACTGCCTTACTGGTTTGGACGTGGCATCAGGATTTTTAAAGATGATGTCTTGAATTATGTGGAATCGGAATACAGATTTCTTTGGGCGACAAGTGAGAAAAATGAAATAGAATAAAGGGTTCTTGATTCCTTGCTAAATTTAGCAAGAACCAATTGTGATGTGAAACGTCAAGAATGTTTTTGACATCGATGTGAATTCATAAGTGGTTGTTATATCAAGCGGCAAGCATGTTTCAATATCGGCTTCTAATAATCAAGTAATGAGAGGAATCCTGCTGGTTAGGACTAGGGGTATATGTATTTCAGGAGAAAATTTTTCCCCCATCATGAGGCAAACACATTTTATAATGGGTTAGAGATTGGTGTTTTCTTCGTGAATGATGATGGTTGTGGTTCCCTGGTCTGAGATTGTAAGAAACACAAAGGTAAAAAATGCGACTGATTAGTGCGCAGTGGTTATTGCATTTCTTTATTATCATTATTCTTTGGCTCCTATGGACCCAAAAAACAGGAATTAGGCACTTATTGTTTTGATACGAAGTTCCATCTGTTGTGAAAATCCTTAGTTGCGAGCTTTTAGTACCCGTCTTAATGATTCACTAAAGTTGGTCAAAATCCTCAATGTTGGAGGTAATTAATTGGCTTCTTTCTAGAACTTGGGATTTGTATAGTTGTTTAGACAACTTTGAATTTGATATTCGAAAATCAACCCCAAAATAATTCGATTGAGCTGTTAATGATGCCTAAAAAACCGGGATCAAGAACAAATTGGATGGCTTATAATTTTGTCTAAACATAGCTATGAAAGTGAGGTCTATACGGCTGGCAAGAGAAACAGTTTTGAGGTCAGGGTTCGTAGGTCTCTACCTTGGCTTCCGCTCCTGCACTTCTCTTTTCCTTCATCGTTGCGCATCAAATAATTTAAATATCGAATAAATAATTAAAAAAATATGCATTTAATTAAATAATATGATTTTTATTATAAATCAAATAAGTTAAAAGGTTTAAATTTTATTATATTAAATATTTTTTAAAAAAAATACTCAAAAAATTACTTTTGGATTTTTTTTATTAGTTTAACTGGTTTTTGAAAGCCTAATTCTATAATATCCTAGACCAAACTAAATACCGATTGGTCAATCTGGTTTTTTAACGGTGGGAAAATGCGACCAAACACTGGTTGATAGATATTATAATGATTGGTCCAAATTCATGTTCGTTTCCCCTTTTTTTTTTTTTTGGGGGGGGGGGGGGTGGGGGGGCGCTTTTG